>PVKN010006291.1:0-28846 GCA_004027915.1 Capromys pilorides
TTTCCTATCTTTGTTTCTGCTATTTTTACTCTTTAAAATAAAATCTAATAAGATTTTTAAAAAAATATAGCCAGATATATATAAGCAATAAACTATAAAATATTGTGACAGACTCCAAGCCAGTGATGTGAAGGAGGCAACAGAAAAGTGGTAATGAATTCTTCTGTGGAATCCTTGGGGGAACCACAGAGACAAAACACAAGTATGATGCACTTAGAACTGCTGGGCTGCCAGTGGATGGTGGAAGCAGGAAGAGGAGAGTGCTCAAATTCTAATGTGAAAATCCCTGAAACATTCACTTCGCTTGATTCAGTCTCCCACTCTTGTTGAGAATGATTTGGTGAAGCAGAGAGTTCCTGGGGAAGAGGTATCCCACCTGTCATAACTTCCCAGGACAACAGATTGGCCACCAGGACTTGCTGCAGCTGTGGTGAACTCTCGCTCCTGGGGGTCACGGCTGTAATCAAATGTCTGCAGCACATGCCCTTCCTTCCCATAGGCCACAATCTTCCGATCACAGCCAGCAGCCACAATGCTGTTCGTTGCCCAAGCCAAGGCATACGGTGGGCATGGGTGGTTAACCAACTTGCCCTAAGATAGAAGTAAGGCTTTCAGTCACACTCATAGGACTCCACTCCAGAAATTCTTCATTCTCAGCACTTGATACACTCACTCTGGACATCATATCCTACAGAAATATTTCTCCCAGCATTTTCCCACCCCAAGATATCCTCATTTTGAAGCTTCACAAGTCCTTTTTTGCCTGCTACACATACACACACACACACACACACACACACACACACACAAACACACCTATACACACCTGTTGACCTCATGCTCTATAAAGATCTCAAGAGGATAGTGATCTCAGATTTGCCCCTGGAAAAGCCACCCAAAAGGAAACTCCTACATAGTAACTGACACTGGTTAGGATCACAGACTTTCTGGCTGGTTTTTTTCTATCTTTCTTTTCTTTTTTCTTTCTAGGAGAGCTGCATTTAGTCAATTAGCATACAAATAATTTATAATGTAAATTATTCAAATAATACTGAATTATATAGCATAAAACATCAAGATTTCCTTTTATCTCCATCTTTTTCCTTTTTCAGAAAAAAATAGCTTTTTTCTATGACTTCATATATGTAAATTTTTTTTACATAAATGAGAATAATTCTCAGTTTTCATTTGCCTCAGAATCTGTACGCCCTTTGTCTCAAGGTCTCTTCCACCTGAATCCTCTCTTTCTATAAACAACAGGTTGAATCAACTGTCTCCCTCCCAGGTCTTGCCCTCTAGACACCTAGCCCAGCCCCTCAGTACTACAGATGTCCAGCCTTTGCAGAACAGCACCAGTGATTCTCCTCACCTCACTGCAGACATCATTTATTCCTACCTGTGACTCGCCAGAGCCTTCATCATCAAAGAAATACCTAACGATGGTACCATCCGCATGACCAGAAAGAACTCCCTTCCCAGAGCAACTAAACAAAGGGGGAAAGGACAGAAATAGCAGGAGAGATTATTTCTTCTCTTCAGGAAGATCCCCTTTCTCTGTCAGCACCCCAACTGTGGTTTCTGCTACCAGGCTCCGCCTTGCACATTATGCTCTCAGACTTCCCCTGGAGCTTCATCTTGACATTTCCAACTTATGTGCCATACCCTTCATACTCACTTTGTAGTCAGTGACACCACATAAGAATCTGTCCCGTAAATGGTTGACGACTTATTAGTTTTAGTGTTTGCTAAACGAACCTGAGAATGGAAGGATAAAAGTCAGGTTAGGCAGTTTCAATTTTGCCCAGGTCCTATAAATAAAAACCCAAACACACAAAGCTGATCCCTGTACATTATCTAGTATGCAGCTTGGCTTTAAGGGAGAAGAGAAACAATACTCCTCTTTCCAAAACCATTATCTCCATTCACCACCACCCTGTCTTTCTCTTTCCTCCTTTACCTTGCCTTCAGCCAGTCCAAAGACAATAATGTACTCTGCGGGCCACTGCAGACAAGTAACAGCACTCTGTATGAAAGAAATGTTGATGAGGGTCCTGTCTATGGGGGTCAGCACATTTATAACAATCTGGACCCCCACCATACACTACTATCCCAGTCTTTGATAGGGAAGGAAAGGAAGGAAAACAACTGTTCTGCCAGCAGGAAACCAAAGAACAATGGGCAGCTAGGCAACACCATCCTTGTAGGGGAAAAAGTCAGATTCAGATGTTAGAAAATGCAATTCCTGGTTGCATTTAAAAGTGGGTATAGGGGCTGGGGAGATAGCTCCATGGCACAAGTGCCTGCCTGGCAAGTACAAGGCCGTGAGTTTGAACCCTGGTCCCACAATAAATAAATAAATAAATAAATAAGTAAAATTAATTAATTAATTAAAAATTGGAAAATAAAAATAAAAGTGGATATATTGGGCTGGGGATATAGCTCAGTGGTACGTGTACCTGCCTAGCAAGCGCAAGGTCTTAATTTTGATTTCCAGTGCCAAAAAAAAGCTAGTAGCAAAAGTGGATATACTGATATGTTTGCCCAGCTTAAGCTCTCAGGGTTTGGTTTGAATCTTACCATCTGGATGAACTTGTTGCAAATGACTTTCTTGTCACCCCTGCCAAATAAAGAGAAAGAAAGCACATTAAATAAATGTCTAGAAGGGATGCTGAGGAAAGGGAAGAAAGAACAGGTACATTTCCTGGCCCACTAGTGGGAGCCTCAGAAGGAGGTGTGACAGGCAGCCTGAGCAGCTCAGGAACAAAACAAGGATGTAATATCAGACTGGGGCCTCTGCTAACATTGCTGATTCCTCCAGGTATGGGACTGCAGAACACTTGGGACAGGTAAAGGCAACAGCAACAGATTCCAGAAAGCCTATTGCCTTCTATCCCAGACCCAGCTCCTCATCCTTTCTACTTCTCCCATCCTGAGGCATTCCTCATGCTTCCCCTTCTTTGTGGGGTCATCTCACCCCCACCCCCCAATCTCAGTCCTCACCAATCTTCTCCAATTTTGTAGACATAAATGATGTTGTCAGTCTGTCCTATGGCAATTTTAGTAGAATCTGGAGAAAAAGCCATGCCCTTTACCATATAGCTCTTCCTGCCATACTGAAAAGAAAAAGAAAAAGAGATAATGAAGATGCATGAAAGCAAAAAGAAGAAAAGGTTTGTATATAAAAAGATTTATATTGAGAAAAAGAGGCCATTTCTTGTGCCCATAACTAGAAGGTGGGTTAGGGTGCCTTTCAGGATTATAAGATCCTTCAGCAGTTAAGGTACAGCTGAGTACTCTTTACCTTCATGTCAGCTGGTTTGGTGGAGAACTTATCTCTCCGCTCCCCATGTTCATCATACAGCAACACCACTCGGTCCACTGTGCAGACAGCAAATTTGGCATTGTTGTGGGACCAGGCCATGCAGGTCACCTTGGCAGCTCCATCCTGCAGAAGCCAACAGGTAAAATAAACCCCAGTGCTGATTTAGAATGCCAAAAGCATGTTCAGCTTTGGGACTGTGGTCCATTTTCTTTTTTCATAGTCCTTAAAACAAAGTAAAAGATTCTATGCTCCATCTTGGACTTCAAAGCTATCATAGTCTGGACTAAGACTAGTGTGATTTTAAAGACTCACAGTATAAATGAACTAATTTAACCACACCAATGTATCTTTGCAGTGGCCTCCTTGTTCCCTCATATCTCAGGTTTGCCAATGAAATAAATTGTTATTCTAGTAACATTTTGTCATTAGCTATTCATTCAGTTAATATATTTCTGAACATCTTACTGAGAAAAATAGTTGGCCAAGGGCTGAAAAACAAAGAGAAAAGTATAGGTCCTACCTTGTGATCTCATAAGATGGTATAAAATAGGAAAAGATGTAAAGAGAAATATATAGAGTGAAAGTTCTGATACTAAGGGTTTCCTTAACAGGAATTTAAAAAATCAGCTTCTACACTAATGTTTGATTAATTAACAGGGAAGAGGAGAGGAGGTAAAAAGGTTAAGACGTGATGTGTGTATACCAGCTCCCGATGAAGAATGCATATATATTATAATGCAAATATGTACTACTAATAAGAAACACAACCAGGCATAATGGCACATGCATGTAATCCCAGCACTCAGGAGGCAGAGATAGGAGAATTGCCACAAATTTAGGGCCAGTCTGGATTACATAGTGAGACCCTGCCTCCAAAACAAAACAAAACACCAAAGTGGTATAATAATTTGGATAAGCCTGAAGTAATGAAAATAAGCTTTGAAGAATGAACGTAGTTGAACAGCGAATTAACTGTGACTGAATAAATAGCACAACCCAGAGCAAACGCTGGTCAAGAAACAGTAATTCACTCTTGGTGAGCTACCTGGTAAACATATAGCAGAACAGAGGAGACTATACTGAGGATGCCTCAGGTAGGAGCTCTCAAGTTAAGCTAAGGAATTTAGCTTAATCAGCAGGAAAGAAATAGACAATGTGGCTGGGCATGGTGGTGCACACCTGTAATCCCAGCACTCGGGAGGCTGAGGCAGGAAGATCAGTGTGAGGTCAAGATCAGCCTGGGCTACAAAAGTGAGCTCAAGGCCAGCCTGAATTGTATAGTGAGACCCTGGCTCAAAAAGACAAAAAAAAAAAAAAAGAAAAGAAAAGAAAGAAAGAGACAATGCAAGATTTTCAATGGGGAGTAAAATAATTAAAATTCATATTTAGGATGAACAATGTCACCCCTCCCTAACTATCCACTTAACATAAGCACAGTTAGAAGTGATCATTACAACAGTGAATTATTTTAACCCTATCTGTCCTCATACCACCCCCCAGCTCTGGTCAGGTATGATTCTGCCACTAAATGTTTCCCTACTAAGAATTTAAAACTTAGCTTCTACCGTAATTGTTTGACTAATTTACTGGGATTTAGAGTTCTGGTTTAAAACATTGTTACTTTTTACTCTGAATCCACTTATCTTCAAAGTCAAAAGGCTCTTTTCACCAAAATCTTCAAACCAGAGCCAGAAAATAACCTCACAACAACTGGCACCCTCTAACTGTGCATTACATTAGGTTAGAAGGGTGGAGGGCTCTCCATCAATACTGGCTGATCATCCTGGGCATCTGGCCCTACCTGCATCATGACATCATTTTACTCTGAGAGACTGAAGGAGAATTCCATTTTCAATTTTTCCATGACAGCAAAGAAAATTTTAATTTACAAATTGAGGGGCATCTCACTGAACAAGGAGCACAACTCGCTTTTGTTCATATTTCCTTTATTTTCCAAATGCCAAATCCTCTGTGAAGCCTCCTGAGTCCCATAATCAATTAACTGTCCTTTCTCTACAAAATGCATTACACTGGACTGTTATGAGAATGAAATGAGACAGGGAATAAAATACAGCAACTAATCTTTAACAAGTGTTTCCATATGGTAAGCATTTTGATAAGTGCTTGACACCCATTATCTCACTTTACCTCCTAATTCTGAGGTAGATGCTATTATTCTAATGCCCCCTTTATGGATGGGGAAACTGAGGCACAGAAAGGTTAAACAATGTGTCTATGTTTATATACAGTTTGTAGGTGGCAGAACCAAGATTTAAACTCTGTATGTCTTATTCTATAATCATAGTCCTAGTGTCTTTAGTTATGCTGCCCTGGTATAAATTAAGCACTCAACCACACAGACACTCTTTATTAGCTTTGTGTTAGCCTATCGTTTCAAATTGTTTTGTTTGGTTCTTTTGAGACAGGGTCTTGCTATGTAGTTGGGGCTAGCCTTGAACTTACTAGTAGCATCGTCTAACTTCCAATGCACAGCCATTCTCCTGCCTCAGCTTCCTGATGGCTGGCATTACAGGTTTGTGCCACCACCTCAGGCTCCTTTTGATTTTAAATGTCCCTCCCGTTTGTCTATCAATTTTCACAATGCTTTTCAGTTTTGTTTTGTTTTTGATATAGGGACTCAGGACCTTGCACTTGCCAGGCAGGTGCTGAGCCACTGGGCTATATCCCTAGTCCCTGCTTTTCAGTTTATAGTGCTCTTTTGTATATACTATCTCATTTACTCTCCCAAGTCCTCTAAAGTTGCTATTATTACTTTTATTTTCTAGTATGCTGAAAGAGATTGTGTGGTAAAGGCTAAAGTTAGAGATACCAGGCTTTTTAGTGAACTAAACCTTGAAGTCTAATCTCAATTCCAAAACCCACCGCTTCTTCACCATGTTCCAGTTTCTTCCCAAGTGAATCTCAGGCAACAAATCTTCATCAGAATGAAGGTTCAGTCTCTCGCCCTCTATTCTTAGGGATTGCACCTATAGCGCTTAATTCATGCGGTGTAGATTCATATCCATCGCCCACAAACACGCCCCTCCCTTTGGACCGAACCTCCGCAAGTCAGGGGCATTCATGCGAGTGGTTTCGAATTCCTCAGAACACCAGCACTGGTACCTGGTACCTAACCGAAGCATGAAAGCTTCGGTCATCGATAATCTACATCGCCTATTGAAAGCTCAATCAGTGGAGCAGAGCAAGGATCATCGCTATATCCTTTATGTTCTGCACACAGTAGGCGGTGAGCATTAAAACTTCAGTTCCCCCACTTTTCTTGGAACACACTGAGGCCGGGGAGGGAAGAGGTGCGTAACTCCTCACCTGAGGGCTCAGCAGGGTCCTCAGGTGCTTCAACTGCATGATGCACACTTGTCTTTCAGATGCTATCAGACAGCGACAGCTCCCGCGGTTACCCAGACAACCTGCCAAGCAGCTACTGCGACACCCAACAGCCGCTGACGCAAACGTGACCTGAGCGCAACACACGTCGCAAGGTCATGCGCGTCTTGAGTTAGCGACAGAGCAAAAAGAATGTGCGCAAGCGCAGTGAGAACTAGAGCGGAACCACGTGAGGCTTGATGAATCCTCCCCTCGACCAATCTCGTAGCCGTATGCAAAATATAACCCAAGCCACGCCCACAAAGCCTTCGGCAAACTTCGATTCTACGTAATCATAATCGTTGTCTTTCTTATTCATTGACGGTTGACGTACGTACGTCAGCTTTGCCGAGTGCTCACTTAAATACCTCAAACTTTGAAGGGAAAACAGCCGTTGCTATGACAGGCATAAGCAATTGACAGTCTCGAACCCAAATAAGTTAATGGAATCACAAGGCTAATACAGTTTACAGATACTATTACAGTGTCTGCTTGGTTTTGTTCCTAATGACCACACATTGTATTCTTTAATTGCTTCTTCAAAGGGAGGGTTACTATTAGTCTCAATCTGCCTAATGGAATACTCACAAGAGAGATCATTTGCCCAAGTAAACAGGCTGTAAAGGGTGGACCTGGGGTTCAACCCAGAGCTGATAGATTTAGGATTCTTTTTTTTTTTTTTTTTTGGCTGGCTCAGGCTACCTTAAGGGCAGGCCTGGTGCAGCATGTGGTGCTGTGGATCAAACCGCAGTCCCTTGCCCCTGACTGAATTTGCTCAAAAAGTTGCTTTAGACAACTAAGTAACACACTGGGCCCTGAGACCTGATAGATTTAAATATTCCTTACATTCTTTCTGAAGTCTTAGCTAGCAGTCTCCCTGCCAGGTTGCTATACCCCATAAAACTTTCCTGTCTCAAGAAATGGTTTCCAGAGTCCAAGAGATAAGTGTTTTGGAAGCAATGGTCAGGGACAGGTGAGGTACACCCCTACCTGGACTTAACATTGACTAATGGTAAGTTAGAGACTGCTGCTTAGTTGGGTGTCTTTATACCATAGTATGGCTTGCTTGTGAGGTTTAAGGTTTGTAATACCTTGATAAGTAAAAAAGGACACTCACTTTGTGATCTTTATGTGGATTAGGGGCCCCTTCAGAATTCCTGGTCTAATTTCTTTTTGGAAGGCATATTTCTAACATACCAAAGATATTGGTATGTTAGGAAAGGGGTTATTCATAAGCCCCCTATGGGACATCTGAGGTTGGGAAGACCTGTAACCCTCCCAGATTCTGGGCCCAGAAGCCCCTCACTACGTAGCCATCAGTGTCAACAGTTATATCTCCTACTGCCAACTCTCCCTTGGAAATGAGGAAAAAGTAAAGGATGTTTCTATTTTCATAGGAAACAAATAGGTCCCAGAGCCCAAATTATAGTTTATTTATCCCAAATCTTCAATTTAATGCCAGAATCTTCCTCTGGCTATTGTGGCAGATGATGACTATAAAATCATCTAATATTACAATGATTATTGATTTTATGAATAGAGACAGAGATGGAGGTGAAAAGGAAAACAACAGCAGGAAGAACAGTCATGAGAACACACAGGCTGGAAAGAAGCCTGTGGCACTGGGGGATCTGTTAATGTAGCTGTTCTCTGATTACTCCCAAGACACACTTAGTCCTTTTCTGGACCATCCACCCATGATGGATGGAAGAGTCAGAAGAACGAATGATGAGGAATTTGGCCAGTAATATAAGGAGTGAAAATAAACTTGTGGCCCTCTCATATGACATAACAGTTCCTACCAGCATAGGAAGAACTTGCACCTTTCTCTTTTGTACCCCCATCCCTTGCACTCAACAAAGCAAAAGAAACTAGACCTGTAGTCATCCCTTCCCCTTTTTCCTGGTCCCTTCCCACCCATTTCAGGCTGAAGAACTGAAGTGAACACCTTACAGTAAGTCTGCACCTCTCAAGTTGGTGGTGATATGAGGGGGCCATGGAGAGTCAGGTGAGAGATGGTGGGGAGATGTCTTCAGCATACCATACAGTGTACCATACAATCCATTCCAGTTTGCTCAAGAACCTTTATTGGAAAAATGTCCAAGGGTGAGATCACCAGCAGCTGGGTGGGCTACCAAGTGAAGGGGAGCACCGGAGGCTCCATGGAAGACATTGGAGTAGTGCAGTGTAATATCTGCCTCTAGGCCCAGGTGATTCCTTTTATTTCTAGGGGAGCATGAGTACCCATAGAAACATCCCTCTCTGAGGCCCAGAGGCAAGATGTCAGGATAGCAGGGGATGCCAAGTGTCCTGATGTAGGTGAAATGGGGCCCCCATTTGGGACCTAAAGGGATAGGGTTAAACAAGTGACTCTCCCCTGGACCTGGGGGATGGGAAGAGATGTTCCATCTGACATCCACTTTCCAGGTCCAGGGGTGCAGACACTAACAGACCTACCTTCTGTCCCTGCTCACAGTGGAAAGAGGATGGGTACCAGCCTGAGATCTCGGAAGTGCATTACCCTCTGGGAATCTTGGGCAGATCAACATCTTAGGCTCTCCCTGACCCCATCCCTATCCCTATGCTGTTAGTATAGCTCTCTTCCAATTCCATTTTTCATCCAAATGCAGTTCACTCAAACATCGATGGTGTTGATAGATGGTGACTTTTTCTGTGAAAGAGAATGGACTGGGTCTCTAATTTCAGCAAAGTAATAAGTGCTACCCTTTTTCTTGGGCCTCCTCCATCTCAGATCTTCCCTGTCTTTCCCTTCCCCCTTTTCCTGCCCTTCTCTGGCCTCTTACTTTCCTTCCCTCCCAACCTCCCAGGCCCCCATGTCACCTGTCTTGTCCCTACTGGCCTTCCCTGAGGACTCTGCTCCGGCCCCTTCCCCTTCTCCTTGGGGTTGTTGTTGGAGTCGTTGTCCTTGATGATGTCATACTGACGGCAGAACAGCCCAATTACAGCTGAAACACAGCAACAGTATCTGAGCCCCCACCTCAACCTCTCCACTCACAGCTTTGAAGAGTAATGAGATACCCACACAACTTCTAGAAAATCTAAGAATAAAATCTTTGAATTCTTGGTACTCATGCAGTCTTTATTTCTGGGCTGTCACCAGCCTCCCAACCATGGCTCCCCTAACCAAACAGCTCTCCAGTTCATGTTTCTCCACTTTCTCCTGACCTTTGCCCCCTTCCACCTTCATTGAGCCCCCCCCACCAAGCCCCTGGTCCCCCACCAGCTGCTCACCAGCCCACATGAGCAACACCACCACGATGATGACCACTTCCCCTGTCTGCAGTGGTTGTTCTCCATCCAGACCCTCCACTGTGATGTCCCCTGAGAAAAGAGGAAACAAACTCCAAGTTACAGAGGACCTGCTGGAAAGCTGGGTCACATACAGAATAAAGATACTGGGGTTTGAGTCTGCCTGGACCTGTCAGTGTTGCCCCTGGAGTCCTAGGGTAGCTTCTCTCTGGGAGGAAGTCTTTGGTAGACAGGTGGTTAGAGGCCAAAAGGTAGGAGGCCTGCAGAATTTGCTCATGCAGGATGTGATGTACAGCTGGGTAAGAGGAAGCATCCAAGCCCTTCCCCCAAAGGATTCATTAGCAGTCTGTCTATAATGGATCCCTGCCCACCTGCTTTTCCTTCCTTTCCTGGCAGTACGATGAATTAAATCATCTATTTATCTAAGCTAGACTGTTGCTTGCTTTTGAGAGGTAAATATGAATAAAAACCAGGTAAAAAGCTAGGAAATTCACTTGCACAGGCCCTCACCTGGGCTGGAGCTGTTGGAGGGCAGCCGGTCAGAGCCCTTGAGAGTTCGGAAGTGCACTCGGGGCCCTGGGGGGCTTTCACCCCTAAGGCCGATGCTCCTGACCTGCACTGTGTAGTCGCTGTCTTCAGCCAGACCCCAGAGGGCACAAGCCCTAGTGGTTGTATTCACCTCCCGGATCACACGCTGCCCGGGGCCATTCTGTCGCTGCAGGGAGATGAGGGGAGAGGGCAGGCTCAAGCCCAGGCTTAACCTGGGCCTCTGGTGTTGCCCAGCATTTCAAGGGAGCAGGACAGAGAGGGAAGCCAGGGCCAGGGCACACCAGCTCCCGGATCCCCCCAGCTCTGGCAGGAGAGTTAAAGCGCGGGTGGAGGTAACTAAAGGAATGTTCAGAGATCCAAGGACACAGGTTGGGGAAGCAGACCGGTGATTCATACTTGCTGGGAAATGGAGTAGCCAATGACGATGTTGCCTTCTGGGACATCCCAGGACACAGTAGCAGAGTTGGCTCTGAGATGAGTGACCGTCACATTCACAGGAGAGGGAGGTCGGTCTGTGGGTGCCAGGGCGTTAACAGGTTTCACCCACACGGCACCACTGTTGACCACCACCCTCATTCCTTCTCACTCACCTGCTCTCACGAAGCCCAGGTCACAGCTGACCAGCAGGAGGACCGTGGGGCTCAGATATGGGGAGAGGGGCATCAGGGAAGCCATGGTCCCACCGATTCCGCTGGGGGACACCGGGGCTTGCGCTTGACATCCAGGCGGAGCTCCTGGAAAAAGAGCAGAATTGGGGGGGGTGGTCACACGGTGTCACGGTGGACAGTTGCTTCCCCAGGCTACGGTGCCACAGCAGCCCTCGTTTTCCCCACCCCCGCAGAACCCCGGCGCCCCCAGCGAACCTCACGGGCGCACACCCACCTCCGCCGGTCTTCGCAGCCGGTCAGGCCTCGGGGGGCTGCTCGGCGCCCAGGGGGCGGCCCATCGCCCGGCTCGGAGGCGCTGTCCCTACCCCATCCCAGCGCGGGCCGGCGAGGCAGGCGGCGCGGGCCGAGGTGCCGGCCGAGGGCAGAGCGGGCTGCGCGCGGGAGGCGGATTTGCGGGGCCCCCTTGCGCGGGCGTCTGGCCGCGAGCAGGGGGCGTCGCCGGCGCGGCGTGGCCGCTGGCCTCGGTCCCCAGTGCGGAGGGCAGTGCGGCTGTCTGGTCGGCCCCGCAGCGGGATGTGACCGTCCGGGCCAGCCGGCCGCCGCCTTCCGCAGAGCCGGCCCCGCGCGCGCTCCGCCGCAGCCCGGCCGGGACGTGCGGGCCGCCCCGCCCCGCCCCGCCAGCCGGGCTTCTCGCCGCCGTCATCCCCCGCCGCCCCCCCGCCCCCAGCGGGGCTCGCGGGGCTCCTCCCACGACCCTCATGGCGGCTGGCCCCCGCGTCGCTCCCCTCTCCAGCCGGTGCGCCGGAGAGCGCCGGCCCGGGCTCGGGTGCGGGGTCGCGGCGCCCAGCAGAGCCCCTCCTTTCCGGGACGGAATTAGCCAAGTTGGGAGGTGGAATTCCAGCTCCGCTGTGGAAAGGGGCTGATTGGAGGGGGCTCGAGGGGTCGAGACAATTGTTTTACCGATCTCATACTTGTGACTGCGTCAGTTTTTAAGTCTTTTTCCCATTCATAATCTCATTTGATTGCGTTCAGTTTTTTATTCACTGCTGCATTTATTCAGCAAAATTTAGTGAGCAGCCCCTGTGTTGTCTGGCATTGTTAAGAGGCAAAGAGAAAGCTACTGGTTAGTGCCTGGATCACAGGGAGAATTCGGAGAGGCAAAATACATGGCGGCGACATCCTCAGGGGCCACCTGCACTTACTGTGTGGTTTAAGGGAAATTGGTTGATCTGCACCTCAGGTCTCCCACCTGTAAAGCAGAGTGTATGAATGAAACCTCTCTGCTGTGGAGAGGATCAAATGAGACAATTTTGAAAGACCCTTGTATATCTTACCGTACTGTGTGTTTATTACTGGTTAACTCTGACTTTAGCTCCTTCCTTCCTTCCTTCAATAAACATATAAAGCCTTCGATTATTTCATGCTTTGCCTGAGTATCTGGATAATTTAGATGTCTTAGTTCAGCCAGCTGTATGATCTTGAGCAATAATTTTTGTGTGTCAGTTTCATTCTTTGTAAGACGGGCTGTGGATACTGACTTCACAATATTGATGTATCAGGTGAGATACTATACATGAGAGATGCACAGCTCGCTGGGTGTGGTGGTGCATGCCTATAATCCCAGCACTCTGGAGAATGAGGCAGGAGGATGGGCATTAGTTTGAGGCCAGCCTGGGCTACATAAGTGAGTTCAAGGTCAGCCTGCGCTACATAGGAAAACCTTATCACAAAAACAAACAACAGCAAAAACAAAGAAAAACAAAAACAAAGAAAAACACACAGTGTAAGTAAATACTGGCTAACATTGTATTTAGGACAGATCATTGCTTCTCATGCTCATGCAGCATTTCTATTTCTGTGGTGTTTTTTTTCTCCTGTGATATCCAGTTTAGTGCTGGCACACCTGGGGCTCTGAAGCTTCTGTTGCCTTCTTTTCAGAGAAGAGAGGGTAAAATGGGCCAGTGGGACAGGGACAGACAGTTTGTGCTGAGCACGTGATCACGCTATGGCCCAGATCATCTGATTTCTGCTGACCCCAGGACCCTGATCTCTGGCCTCCTGGTCCCAGCAGACACTTGCCCAGGGATTCTTGCTGACCAGGGTGCTGTCCTGCCATCTCAGGCTCCAAGCTTTCTAAAGGCAAGGGCACTATCCCTGAGGGGCAAGAGCAGTGAGCCTCCTGTATTTCTCTTCAGGGGGAAACAGACACTGGCAAGCTGAGGTGCAAGCAAAGAGCACTAGGAGGTCCCTGGGTGGCTGCGGGCCCTGTGACCAGAAAAGGAGGGTTCAGGAAAAGGTTCAGGGGGTGGTGCTCACAGAAGCCAGTGTTCTTGGGTTAATCATCTCTGTGGCTCAGATAAGGCCCTGCCAGCTGGAAACAGAGTCATTGTGACCAGAGGGGTTTGTGTGGCTAAAGAGACAGACAGGACAGCTTGACCACCTCAGGGGACCATGCCAGGCACAAAACGGTTTCAACATGTGATTGAGACCCCAGAGCCTGGCGAGTGGGAGGTGAGACTCCTCTCAATTTTGGTCTTCTGAACTGATTCCGAGAATTATTTTCTTACCTGGACTTCCTCCCTGAGTTTCTGCTCATGTCTCCTTCCTCCTTCCTGCCTTCTTTCCAGTCTTCCTTCCCTAACAGATCCAGAGCACCAAGTACAGGTGAAGTGCCTGGTGGGGGTGGTGGCGGTGGTATGTGTATATAAGAGAGAATCCAAACTCTGTGCCTGCTCCTCCCACCCTCAGTTCAGCAGGCACAAATGAGCCTTTGGCTTCTTGTCCCTTTTGTTTTTTTTCTGTCCCCACTTTTCTCTAGTTGTCTGGGTATGAGGCAGCTGTGCCAATCACAGAGAAGTCAAATCCACTGACCCGGGACTTGGACAAAGCAAATGCTGAGGAAATTGTTCAGTTACTAGGGCAGTGTGATGCTGAGATCTTCCAGGAGGAGGGACAAGCCTTGCCTGTGTACCAGGTAACCCAGACTCATCCCTTGGAAACCACAAGGAAAGATGCCTTTCCATCTCTGTTTCAACCTCTGCCCTCCCAGGCCATTTCTCCTGATTTGGAAATCCTGAGAGCCTTTCCTCCTCCCATTCCCCTTCGCCACCCTCCTTTTCATGGCTTCTGATTCCTGCCTCTTCCCTACAGCGACTGTACAGCGAGTCGGTTCTGACCACCATGGTACAAGTGGCTGGGAAAGTGCAGGAGGTGCTGAAGGTACTAACCCCCACTTGCCTTCTGCCTAAATTCCCATTTCCCTCCGCTTTCTCTGTTTCGGTCACTTTTGTGAATCTTAGCTCTCCATTTTCCCAGTCCTTCTTTTTAGAACCTTATTGTCACTATCTATCTATCTATCTATTTATTTATTTATTTATTTATTTAGTAGCACCAGAAATTCACTTTTGCCAGGCAGGTCTTGTGCCCCTGAGCTATATACCCAGTCCTTGTCATCTTTTTAATCAGTAATAGTTACAATATTAGCTAAATAATACTTTAGAGTTGGCTTCCACATCTATTACCCTCACACAAACCTGTGAAATTGATGTCATTGTCTCTGGATTTTTTTTTCCACACAAGAAAGCAAAGCCTGAGGAAAATCACAGTAGCTTGCTTAAATTCACCCAGCTAATAATTTTTGGGCAGTGCTAATTTTATTGTTACATTTTTATTTAGGTGACAAAGTTTCTGTCTGTTCCTTCCAGAATAAGTAAGGGATTGATAAAGTTAATCCAGAGATGGGAGTAAAGCTCCAGATTCTTTCTCCAATCCAGTATTCTTTTTGCTGCATCATAGGGCCTATGTTTTATTCAACTTTGTGATGATGAGAGGAAGGATAAAGGAGGCCCTTTAAGTTCTCCTCCATTACTAACAGAGAAAAAAAACATGCTTCCTTTGGCCTGAGCTGAGCCATGGTGACCTAGGCAACTTCCTTTCCTCAGGAGCCAGATGGGGGGCTGGTGGTGCTGAGTGGAGGGGGCACCTCTGGCCGGATGGCATTCCTCATGTCGGTGAGTACCCTGACTTCATCTTCCTTGGTCCTCTTCTAAGAATGAGCCCCAGGACCATAAAGCTGATGATAGTTAAGTTTCTAGGTGGGCCCCTCATTAAACTTGGGCTCCATGCCTCATTCTCTTTCTCTTTTCACCATGGAGCTATGCTTCTCGTGATCTCACTAAGACCCCGCCAGCCTATTGCTGGTGTCCTTATATCTCACGCATCCCTAATGAATCATTTCTACAGAGCATCTTCATAGCAGATTCCAAGTAGCTCTTGGGTTAAGTGCTAGCCTAAGAGAATCATTCTGTATCTTCTATCTGCTAGGAGTTGAAAAATATAAGTTAATTGTTTCTTCGCTCTCATTATCTCTTTCCTCCTTGACACAGGTCTCCTTTAACCAGCTAATGAAAGGTCTAGGACAAAAACCTCTTTATACCTATCTCATTGCAGGAGGTGACAGGTAAGTCACCTTGACCTGGGAATGTTTTGTTTTGCTTCAGCATGTGTTTTTCAGAAACTGAATTAGAATGACTTTAAACAAATATTTTGTCCACAATATCTCAGTACCCTTACATCTGACCCACTCCACTGCCCGACTGGCCCTTATAGGTATTTGAGCTTTTCTATGCTGTGGAGCATCTAGCATAGTGCCCAACATAACTCATTCAGTGATAGTTTTCCTCCATTCCCTTCCCTCTGTGTGGTCTTTTCCAATAAACCATAGGCTTCTGCTTCACAGTTAATGTCCTTGACAATAGAATCTGCCTTTTTAGGTCTGTGGTGGCCTCAGGAGAGTGGACAGAAGATAGTGCCCTACACGGAATTGAGGAGCTGAAGAAGGTATGTACTTTTCACTAAAATTCAACCACACACCTCTGTTTGCTCCTTCTCATGGGAACATAAAAGCCCCAACACTTAGCCAAACCTTGCCCTCTACCCTGGTGCTGATCCTCAATATCTTCCCACAATAGGTTTATATCCTGGAGTCTTCCCAACTGTACTGTTTGCCCATCCTCTTCTCCTAGGTGGCTGCTGGAAAGAAGAGGGTGATTGTTATTGGAATCTCAGTGGGACTCTCTGTAAGTGTAAGATAGGCTGAGTGGATCAACTTTATAAGGAAGAAGGGGATGGGAAAAGACTAGCACAAAAGATTGATGAGGTGTGTGCTAGAAAACACTTACACAAGAAATTTTCATTTTGGCTCTTTTTTGTGTGTGTGAGGTGGGGGACTGGGGATTGAACTCAGGCCCTTGTGTTTGCCAGGCAAGTGCTTATTCTACTGAGCTATCTCCCCTGCCCCATGTTTGGATCCAATTGTATGGATGTGAGAATAGTGAGAAGGGGTCCTTTCTCAGACTTTGTAGCAGTTCATCAACAATCAAGATAGAGGGGCCGGCGAGATGGTTCAGTGGTCTAAAGCGCCTGCTTAGGAGGGCTCAGGCAACTGCGGGGACTGCAGTTCGATCCCCGGCACCACATGCTGCGCCAGCGCCACCACCAGGGCAGGCTGAGCCAGCCACAAAATGAATAAATAAAAGAAACAAACAAACAAACACAACAAGCAAACAAATAAATAAAAAAATAAATAAATAATTAAAAAAAAAAAAAAACAATCAAGATAGACTAGTCCAGGGGTCAACAAATTTAACTGACAACTAATCTAGCCAGCTGCCTATTTTTGTAAATAAAGTTTGACTGACATGAAGCCATTTGTGTTTACGTATATGATTTATGGCCTCTTTTGTGTCACAACTCTAGGACTGATAGTTGGACAGAGGTCAGAGAGCCCACAAAACCTGAAGTTCTCTGGCTCTTAATAGAAAAAGCTGTCCCCTAATCTAGTCCTTTGCCATTTAACATTGGTTCTTGGACCAGCAACAGCAGCAACATCTGGGACGTGTTAGAAAATGCAGAGTTGTGGCTGGCAAGATAGCTCAGCGGTCTAAAGCACCTGCTTAGGCAACCGCAGGAACTGTGGTTCAATCCCACAGCACCATGTGCTATGCCAGCCCCAACCCCAGGGCAGGCTGAACTGGCCATAACATAAATAAATAAAGTTTAAGAAAAGAAAATGCAGCATTTCAGACCCTACCCCAAATGCCTTGAATCTGAATTTTAACAAGATTCCCAGGTGGTTTTGAGCAGCACGAGGCTACGTGACTCTAAGTTTCCTGTCAACACTCCAAGTCTCAGAGTCTAAGAATCCATGAGCAGAAACCCAAATTCTATTTTGTGCAGGAACAGGAGGCACACCAGGAGAGCAGTATGCTGAGCGATTTAGTTCACTAATTTCCAGAATTTATCTAGTAGATTACCTGTGGAACTTGATAAAAAATGTAGCTCCTTTGGAGTACTTGTTAAAAATGTGCTCCTGCTTCAACTTTGGATCCAGTGGTCTTTACTGGGCCTGGGAATTTCTGATAAGTATTCTGGAGGATTCTAGTGCCCATGGGCCTTGGGCAATGCTCACAGTAACTCCTTTGTCACGTCCTCCCCTCTCATTGCCATCAGGCACCCTTTGTGGCAGGCCAGATGGACTACTGCATGGACAACACATCTGTCTTCTTGCCGGTCCTAGTTGGCTTCAACCCCGTGAGTATGGCCAGGTGAGCTTTCTGTAGGAACTTGCCACCCCAGGGCTGGGGACATATCAGACAGTAGACTCACAAAAGGGACAAGTAGATAAAGTCTTGTTCACCAAATCTCAGAATGTTAAAGTAAATATGGGTCCCCCTCAGCTTTGGAGGTATTTTTGTTTGGTTGGTTGATTTATTCTTTTCTTGTTTCAGAAATCATTGAAGGCTACATAAAATACAAGCTAGTATAAATTCAAAACAGGAATTTAAGAGGCAAGGAAAAGAAGTAATAGAGGGAAAAAATTGAGGTCAGGAAAATGCCACCCACTCGGGATCCCTCTCCTGTTCCTCTCTTGGACAAGCTTTCTTTCCCTCAGTAAATCTATTCTGCTAAAAAAAAATGTACACCACAGAGATCTGTGCTTTTATCTGGGTCAAATCCCAAAGATCTTCTCAAGACAGTAACAGTGGTTCTAAATGACCACCTACTTCTCTTTGTCCACCTGCCTTATTTTCATGCCCGCTCTTCTCATCATTTCTGGTACTCCTTGGTTTCCTTTTGGCTATCGAAATCTGCCCCTCCATTTCCTTCCCTGTGCCAACAAATCTCACTTTTCTTCTCTGTCTAAATTCCCACTTTGTCTGATCTCCGAGAAAGTCAACATGTATCTTAGTTATTTTTCTTGGTGCTGAGACAAAATATCTGACACTCGGTTCAAAGAGGAAAGGTTTATTTATTTCACAGTTTTTAGAGGTTTCAGTCCGTAATCAGTTGGCTCCTATGCACAATAAGACAACATGGTGAATAAGGATTGCAAAGGAGAAAAAATTGATGGTGGGCAGAAAGTAGCAAAGCAACCTAGCAAGGGAAGACTTTGTATTTTATCCAGGCTACTTAGGGTGAGTGGCACTCACACCCTTGATCTTAGTGCCATTGATCCTAGCATTATACCATGAATCAGTCCCAGTGTCACACATTCTAGATCCTGCCACCTCTGAGAAAGCCCCACGTATGACAGAATGAGGCTTTGGGGGAGATCCAGGCATGGTGGCACACACCTATGATCCTAACACTCTTCAAGGCTGAGGCAAAAAAGTCTTAAATTTGTGCCCAGGTTGAGCAATTGAACTACTTTGTAAGACCCTGTCTTAGCATAAAAAGTAAAAGGGACTAGGGTATAGCTCAGTGTAAAGGCCCTGAGTTTAATCTGTTTTTTATTTGTTTGTTTTGTTTTGTTTTTTTGAAACAGGGTCTTGCTATGCAGTTCGCACTGGCTTTGAGTTCACTTTGTAGGCTAGACTGGCTCAAACTCACAATGGTCCTCCTGCCTCAGCCTCCCAAGTGCTGGGATTCCAGGTGTGCGCCCTGCTCCTGAGTTAATTTGGAAGAGGAAAAAAAAAGATGAAAGATAGGTCGATTCTTAGTCCCTGTGTTAGAGGTCTGAGTTTGTTGGTTTGGGATATGAACCTAAAATGTCCATTTTTTAAAATCATCATTGGAAATTCTGACATTCAGCCCGTTTAGGGGGCTCTGCTAAATAAACCATTGGATGGGCCACTTGTCCCTCGAGGAACTGCAAAGGTTATCACTTATGTTAGAGCAGCCTTGTGTATTTATTTAGGGTTGATCTCAGGGAAGCAGATTAGCTGGATTCTTTCTGATGTGCTCTTCTTAGTTCCAGATTCTAGGCATAGAGTATAATTCACATGAAGGTGTAAATGAGTCTGAGACACTCCTAACCCTGATCATTTTTCACGGGGGACTCTCCTTCACCAAAAATATATGTGCTGCAGTGGATGCTAATTTGAGGCCCCATGACTAAGTGGAATGAAGAATTTCAAACAATGTAGGCGTGGAGATCTTCCAGTTGTTCCTTAAATCAGTGACTCCCAAAGATATAGTTCTGGCTGATCTTCAGAATCATCAGGGAATCTTTTAAAGATTCAGAGTTTTGAGTTTCCTCCCAGAGCTACTGAATTTAATTCTCAGTGGGGTGGATAGCTGTCCACAATGGGTAGTTACTAAAACCATGACAGCTACAGAATTTCTCACATGAGTTTGATGTCTAGCCAAACCTAAAAATTTTGATTTTAAATATGGACCCTGTCTCCTCTCTATCTTTCAGTATCTTCTAACCTAGGTCTCTAGAAATAGTTTGAAGGCAGGTGTGGTGGCACATGCCTGTAGTCCCAACACTTGGAAGCTAAAGAAAAGGAGGATCATCACAAGTTCAAGGCCAACTTGGTCTACATAGCGAGTTTGAGGCCAGCCTGGACTACATAATGGGAGCCTATGTCAAAATATAACAAAGAAACAGAAATAGTTTGAGGACAATGACCGGAGATACTATACAATGAGTATGAAATTTATGAAAACTTACCTGCTTTAGAAGTAATTTCACACACACACACACACACACACACACACACACAAATTACCCCTAACAATATGAAAGTTCTTCATTCTTTGAGACTTGAGGATTTGTAGCTAAGGTGGTGAGAGCCTGTGGCTCTCTTGAACTATTAACATATTGCTTTGTTCCTGATGAACTCTTTAACAGTTCCCCAACCATAGGTACGGACACTTTTACCTTGCAGCCCTGTTCCCTCACTAAGGACTCTTCCCTCCCTCAGGCACTGAGCCTTCCCTCTTTGGCGGGATTTCCTCAGTCCAGTTCCACAGTTCCATAGTCCCTTCCTGGAATGGGAAGAGCTTCTAAATGGCCCTAAGATGAAAAATCAGACAGCAGTTTCGATGAAAGGCATCCCTAGGCTCCATAGAGAGTGAGATGGGTGTGATAGTTGGTTTTGTGCTAGGACCAGGATATGGGAAGGTTCTGGTCTCCTTATTCTGGTTCTGGTCTCTGTCTGAAGCTTTAAACTTGGAACTTCATTTTTTTGTAACTTTTTACTTTTATTTATTTGTTTGTTTGTTTATTTATTTATTTGTCTATGTTATGGCCGGCTCAGCCTGTGTTGGGGGTGGGGCTGGCGCAGCATGTGGTGCTGGTGATTGAACCATAGTCCCTGTGGTTGCCTAAGCTTGCCTAAGCTTGCCTAAGTGCTTTAGACTGCTGAGCCATCTCACCGGCCCTAAACTTGGAACTTTAAACCTATTTGGGCTTCCTTTATTAACTCTGTTTTTGGGGTTCAGGGACACACTTCTCAGCGCTCCAAAGCTCTGTGATATTATTTGTCCTGCCACAATCCCAGTGTGGTCATTGAACCTGACTCCCAGCTGAGGGCCTGCTTTGAGGTCCTCAGAGACAACCCTTCCTCCTTTGTGTTCTCTGGACCCTAGAAATGACCCCATTGAAGACTGGAGTTCAACCTTCCGGCAAGTGGCAGAGCGGATGCAGAAAATGCAAGAGAAACAGGAAGCTTTCGTGCTCAACCCGGCAGTTGGGGTAGGGCTGCTCTCTCCTCTCCCTAACCTCGCCCAGGCATCTGGGAATTGCTTGGCACTGGCTTAGATCCTCTGACTTAAGTTCTGTTTATCAAATAAACTGCCAAAGCATTTTGTCAACTAACAAGTTTTAAATGAAATCATATTTTCTCATTTATTTGTCACCTTAAGGTGTTTCATCTTCATTCCGACTCTCTCTCCAATCAGTAGTTATTAAATGCTTCAATGATCTAGGGCAGTTTCTGTTTAAAGGAGCTTTTTCCCTTTAGTTTACAGACAGCTTTAACTAACCATTGTTATGGCTCGTTTGGTGTCTTTTATATACAGTATTTGAATTTCAGAATTGGACTTTGGGAGGCAAGAGGATGGTGAGTTCAAGCCCAGTCTTGACTGAGAGAGACATTGTCTCAGAATAAGAAATAAAAAAGGGCTGGAGTTGTAGCTCAGTGTGAAAGCCTTGTGTTCAATCCCTAATACTAGAAAAATATAAGACTTGCTTTGTTGCTGTGGCTTTGTACTCCCTCTCCCAGGGTTTGGGGGCCAGCACAGCATGCAGAACTGGGAATTGAACTCAGGACCTTGTGCTTGCCGGGCCGGTGTGTATGCTGCTGATCTATCTCCCTAATCCTTTTGTTGGTCTTTTGAAACAGGATCTCACTATGCAGTTCAGGTTGGCCTTCACCTCACTTTGTAGCCCAGCCTGGTCTTGAACTCCCAACGATTCTCCTGCCTCAGCCTCCCAAGTGCTAGGATTATAGGCATGAGCTACCACACCTGAGTCCTACCTCTTCATGTCCCCTCTGGGTTGTGGATATGTGTCATTCGTGCCTTCTGCCCTTACATCAACCTTAACTGAAGCCCTGCCCCCGCCCCCTTGCCAGTGGCGGATTCATTTGCATTACTCTCCTTGACCTCCCTTGTTTGAGACAGGAAGGCAACACTTCCTGCTCCACACGTACTCGGCTCCCTTCTTCTCTGCAGTGCTTGGCTCTCAGTCTTCTTTTCTTTAGCAAACTTTCTATTTATTTATTTTTATTTTTTATGTATTTGGTACAGGTTCTTACTATGCAGCTTGGACTCATAGTGATCCTTCTATTTTCAGCCTCCCCAGTGCTGGGTTTCCAGGCATGCACCACCATGCCAGGACTCTGTTGCTGGCTCAGTATACTGAGGGCGAGGCCAGCATGATCATGTTGTGCCTGGTATTGAACCCTGGTCCCTGTGCTTGCCTAAGCAGGCACCTAGTCCGCTGAGCTATCTTGCCAGCCCCCAGTCTTCTTTTCTTGATCATCGCTTTCCTTTTTTTTTTTTTTCCCGTTGTCATCTTTGGTTCCCTGAGATATGAATCTGTGCCACTGCACTTCCTACTTCTAGAGTCTGTTAAAGCACACAGAGTACGCTTTGTCTGGGTTGATAAAATATCGTGCTGCAACAGCTGGGTGTGGTGGCACACGCCTGCACTTGGGAGGCTGAGGCAGAAGGATTGATGTGAGTTTGAGACCAGCCTGGGTTACAAAAGTGAGCTCAAGGCCAGCCTGAACGGCATAGCAAGACCCTGTCTCAAAAAGACATATATATATATATATATATATATATATATATATATATATATATATATATCATGCTGGGGGCAGTGAGTAGAAAGTTCTTACAGAGAAAAGCACTATGAAAAACCCTTAATCCAGCTAACAGGACACCCAAGCACTCTGACTTGCTCCCAGAGAGGCCTGAATGTACTCTAGGGATGACCACAGGTGACCCTTTCCCTCTCTCTTCTCCCCTCAGTTAAGATCACTCAGCTCAGTGTCTCACCTCACAGCACACTGGGCGGAGGGGACTCCAGGGTTCCTAATTAGAGTGTGCACCAGGGTCACTATCCAGGGCTCACTGACAGAGCTTAGGCCCAGGGGTCACTAACTGGTGGACTCTAGCTGGGATCATCCTCTCCACCCCACACACCTGTGCCCTTGCTTCCTCAGCCTGAGGGTCTCAGTGGCTCTTCTCGGATGAAAGGTGGAAGTGCCACCAAGATCCTGCTAGAAACCCTGTTATTGGCAGCCCACAAGACGGTGGACCGGGGCATTGCAGCGTCTGAAAGGTAGGGAGGGAGGCTCCAGACCAGAGAAAGCCGTAGTCCGGCTGTGACAGGCTGAGGTGGATGGGGGTGGTGGGTCCAGATCTGGAAGCTAGCTTTGGAAAGTTGACCTTAGAGTGGGTCAGGTTGCTCAGGTTAGGGTGTGTTGTGCCGTGCCCTCCTTCCCTGACCAGGATCTCCGGCATACCTTCCACGCTGCTCCCTGACCTCAGCCACCTTCAGCGCTTGTTCCCCCATAAAACTCTCTTGAAGCCTTCCTCTTTCTGCCTTCGGCTTTCTGCCTCCTTCCCCAAATCCTATCTACACCCCACCCTCAGTGCAAGGTGCTCCTCGGTGCAGTCTGTCTCTTCTTAGAACGTAGTTTTATGGGAACTGCCTTCCCCTAGACAGGGTGTAGGGGTGCCTCCACCTTCTGAGGGAGCTCGCAATTTCTCTCCTAGATGCCTGCTGGACATCCTTCGGACCTTTGAGCGGGCTCATAAGGTGACTTACAGTCAAAGCTCCAAGATTGCCACCCTGATAAAGCAAGTCAGCGCCAGGTACCTAGGCATGCATTTGGAAGGGGCACCTGAGAGCCGAGAAAACTCTCCTGAGACACATTAGTATGGCAAGAGTAGTGGGTCACTGTGCTGGAGAGGCGTGGTCAGCTTCTCATTTGTTTACCCCTATGTTTTTCCATCTGCCTCTCTGGCTTCCTTTATGGTGATCGCTTATGTCCTGACCTCTGACCCATCCTCAGCCTGGAGAAGAAAGGCCGAGTGCACTTGGTTGGCTGGCAGACCCTGGGCATCATCGCCATCATGGATGGAGTGGAGTGCATCCATAACTTTGGTGCTGGTAGGAACTCAGTCTGCACATTCCTCCTGATCCCACCTGATCCCAAACAAGTTGGTCTGCTGTCCAAACCCTCTGCTGCCGACTCACAGAGGTTCCTAAATGTCCATTCTGTCCTACCTAATAGGCATCTTAGTCAAACACTTCTTCCTTTAGGCTCCCACCTCCATGATCCCCTTGTTCCTACCCCACTTCATGTGGAATATCTCTCACCTCGCATCCCACTTTCCATGTCCCTCCCAGCCCCACTAGCAGCCCCCAAAGCCTAAAACTTTCCTTTCCTGTAAAGTCCACTGCTTCTCTTTCCCTGTCTTGAAATTTCCCAGATTTCCGAGACATTCGTGGCTTTCTCATGGGTGATCACAGTGACATGTTTAACCAGAAGGCTGAGCTCATCAATCAGGTTGGAGGATGGGGCTTGGGGAAGATTTGAGGGCCGCTGTCAGGCAGAGGGTGGGGCCTTCAGTGCTGGAGGTGGAACCTGGGTGCTCTGCCACTAAGCTATCCCCATTCCTTTTTTTTTTTTTTTTTGGAGACAGGATCTCACCAAATTATGTAGACTGGCCATGAACTTGATACTCTTGCCTCAGTTTCTCACATAGCTAGGATGGCAGCCACATACCACCAGTGTAAAACTCTGTCTGTCTGTCTGTCTGTCTGTCTGTCTATCATCTATCTATCTACCTACTTATTTATCTGGTGGTGCTGAAGATTGGACCCAGGACCTTTTTGAGATAAGATCTCATCAAGTTGCTAAGTTGCCCAGGCTGAGCTCAAACTTGCAATCCTGCCTCAGCCTTCCAGATGCTACTGGGACTATCAGAATGCGCTAACATGCCTGACTAAAGCACCACCTTTTAAACTCTGATTGTTTTTCATCTGTAGTCAAAGGCCTGTATTAGATGTCCTCTTCAGTCTGCAAGCCTGTGCTCTAGAATGTTCTCATGGGAGGGTCTCTCCCATCTTCTGCTCCAGGGTCCACAGTTTACCTTCTCCCAGGAAGACTTCCTGACTTCTATCCTGCCCTCCCTCACAGAAATTGACACTGTAATCTTCATTTTCACCCTGGATGGTGAGAGAAAAAATGGGTATGGGGGTGGTGAGAGGAGCTGAAAGCAGTAGAGTGACCCAGAGAGGCTGCCATTTTTCTGGATCTTGGGACGCTGGCTCAGAGGGAGGCACCGGTGTGAGTCTATTGATCCAGGGTGGCAGGAAGGACATCTGCACAGCCTACCTTTCAGCACCACCCATCCTGCAGACAACCTCACAGAAGTGCAGACACTGGTGGAGCAGGTGAAGGAGAAGACCAGCAATATCCAGGCCCTCACACACAGCACGGTGGGGCAGTCCCTGCCGGTAAGCGTCCAGCCTTGCAAGGGATCGGGGCAGGGCCGGTCACAGCCTGGCCTTCTTAGACATGCCACTGTGGGTCCTGTTTCTCTTTAGGCCCCTCTGAAGAAGCTCTTTCCCTCCATCATCAGTATCATGTGGCCACTGCTTTTCTTCGAATATGAAGGGAACTTCGTGCAGGTATGGAGAATGGGAGGGTAACATCTGCAGTGAGGGGCTAAGTAGTGGGAGCGCCCAGAAGTTAGAAAACTGAAGGCTGGAAGGGACAAAGCACAAAGGTTTCTCTGCCCCCCACTAAACCAGTAGGGTAAATTCTTGAGTTACCTGGTCAGTAGGTGGTTTCCAAGGTAACAGCTTCTGGTTGTAGCTTGCTCTAAGACCTTGCAAAAGGTCAGGATGGGCTGCCAGTCACTTAACAGATGTCAGGGCCTGCGAACTGGCACAGTTGTTTAAGCATCTGCTCAGGCAAATACAGTCAGATGCAGTGGACCTGGCTTCAATCCCCAACTCTACAAGTCTCTCCTGCCATGCCCTGAAGGCACCATCAGACAGAAAAAAAAAAAAAAAGGCCTTCACTTAACAGATGTCCATTTGCCCTTTGGGACAAGTTAACTGTCAATAGTATAGTTATTATTATTGTAAAGTTTAAGACATCTTTTGGCAAGTTACACTATGCTGAATCCACTAATATATAGTCCCTGCTTGATCATGAAATTATAATCCAGGATAAGCACTTGTACGAATCATAGAAATCATAATCAGTTTGTGTGCACTTTGCAATTTACTTTGGAGCAGGCAACAGGAAATCTGGATTCTGGGCCAACTCTGCTGCGTGGCACCCACGAAAAAAGAAACCTAAGTCTAAGCTTTAGTTCTCCCATAGTCCATCTGCCCATGGGGCAGAACCAGGGCCCCTGAGGTTGCCTGGAACAGACACGGTCTCTAATCTGTTGTTCAAATCGCCTCGTTCAGCAAGTGTCCTGACTCAACCAGACAGTTCACAGGCTGCCTCAATGGATTCAGAATTCTTTTTTTTTTTTTTTAATATATTTAGTACAGGATCTACAGGGTCTCACTATGTAGATTGGACTCACAGTGATTCTCCTGTTTTCAGCCTCCCAAACCCTGGGTTTACAGGTGCATGCCACCACACTCAGTCTCAATTGCTGTCTCAGCGCACCCTGGGGGCAGGGCCCACATGGCATGCCTAGGATTGAACCCCAGTCGCTGTGCTCTGCCTAAGCAGGCACTTTAGCCTGCTGAGCTATCAGGCCGGCCCTCCCAACTCCAAATTCTTAAAGAAACTTATCTTGCCAAAGCAAGACATCTGCTACCCTCTTAATGTACATCTTTGTCTTCCCTTCTAATGGTGCTCATTATCACAACCTATTTCTTGACATGCTCCCACATATACTGACCCCTAAAAATCTCATGTCACCTTGACCCTCCTTCACGTCATATACTTCTCCTACCTGTAGGGTTCTTTATATTGTAGCACGCAAGATGCCATAGCCCTTTGCACCTTATAAAACATCTCGTGCATGTTACCTTACTTCCCATTACAGATTCCTAAGGAATGCTTTCAGGTCATGATTTCACAGCTGAAACTAAGACTGAGGTTTTTTTTTTAGTTGTTGTTTTGTTTTTTAATGTATGTAGTGCAGAGTCTACAGGGTCTCCCTACAGATCAGACTCATAGGATCCTCCTGTTTTCAGCCTCCCAAGCATGGGGATCACAGGCACACATACCCAGTCTCAATGGCACTCTCAGCTGCCCTGGGGGCGGGGCCAGTAGGGCACACCAGGAATTGGGGATCAAATCCTGGTCCCTGCATCTGCCTAAGCAGGTGCCTTAGTCCTGAGGCTGAGGGATTTTGTTCATGGCCAAACAACTAAGAAATGAATCAGGACTTAAACTCAAGTGCTGTGACTCAAAGTACATGGTTTATTTTGCTATACATAAGAAATTTCAATCACACCTGAGATTTAAGATATTCTTTTAGGGCCTGTGAGATGGTTCAGTGGTCTAAAGCGCCTGCTTAGGAAAGCTCAGGCAACTGCAGGGACTGCGGTTCGATCCCCGGCACCACATGCTGCGCCAGCCCCACCACCAGGGCAGGCTGAGCCAGCCATAAAATGAGTAAATAAAGAAACAAGCAAACAAATAAAAACAAATTTAAAAAAAAAAAAAAAAAAAGATATTCTTTTATTCATCCATTCAAGAAATATTCAGCATAGGGCCAGTGAGATGGCTCAGTGTTCTAAACCGCCTGCTTAGGCAAGCTCAGGCAGCTGCAGGAACCACTGTTTGGTCCCTGGCACCACTTGCTGTGCCAGCCCCACCCCTAGGGCAGGCTGAGCCAGCCATAAAAACAAACAAACAAAAAAAGAAATATTCAGCATCTGTCATAGGGAGAAGGGATATAGTAGTGAATAGTGGGAATAATAATCTATAACATTTTCCTATTCTTTTTTTTTTTTTTTTCAGTACCAGGGATTGAACTCAGGACCTTGCGTTTGCCAGGCAGGTGCTTATGCCATTGAGCTATATCCCTGGCTCCCAGCTCTTACTTTTCTTTTAAAGAAAAATGTTATCATAACAGCAATAGAACTTTATTGCAAAAACTTTAGAAAATAAAGAAACACAATGCAGGTATAGTGGCTCATGCCTGTAATTCCAGCACTCAGGGAGGCTGAGACAAAAGGATCACCATGAGTTTGAGGCCAGCCTCGTCTACAGAATTACTTCAAGACCAGATTGAAATATATCACAAGACCCACTCTCTAGACAAAAAATGGAAAGAAAAAATGGAAAAGGAAAAGTATAGGACTGTATTTGACATGCTGTTTTTGTATTTTAGGGAAGGGTCTACAGGGTGTTCAGGGTCTCACTACTAGATCAGCTTGTAGTGATCCGCCTGTTTACAGCCTCCCAAGAGCTGGGACTACAGGCATGTGCCACCAAGCTCAGTCTCAACTGCCATCTCAGTGAGCCTGAGAGGGGGGTGGGGCTGGCACAGCAGGAAGTCCCCTGGCCCCTGCCTGTGCTTACAGGCACTTTAATCCACTGAGTGGCCCTTGACATGCTGTTTTGTTTTCCTTTTTGTTTTTTCACTATTCAATTCAGGCTGGCCTTAAACTCAATTTTTAGCCCAGGCTCGCCTCAAACTCAGAGTGATCCGCTTGCCTCACCCTCCTAAGTGCTAGGGTTACAGGCATGCACCACAATGGCTGGCAATTGACATGCTGTTTTTACATTGCTTTTCTTTATTTAAAATTATGAATGGGCCCGGGATATAGCTCAGTGCCATAGGGCCTGCATGGCAAATGCAGTTCTGAGTTCTAGTACCACACACACAAAAAATATACCATAAAATTATGACCATCTTTATTAATACACTTATGACATCATTTTTAATGTCAATACAGCTTTTCACTGTATAGCTATATCAC
>PVKN010006292.1:0-28815 GCA_004027915.1 Capromys pilorides
TCAGAGCTTACTTCCAATCTGAGTTCCTCTATACGTTTCTGCATTTGTTTGTTTACTTCAGATGCTACGAATTCAGAGATTTCGGCTGTATAATTCCCAATTTCTTGTATGGTAGTGACTCCTGTATTTGTTTCAGGTGGGCTCGGGACCTGAGATTGCATTTTGCTCCTTGTCTGTATCATTCTGAGTAGCTGTGACCTTTGGTGCAGGACTGTGTACCCGCAGGTTGTTCCTTCAGACTGGGCTTGTGGAACTGCTGAGCTGCTTGTAGGCTGGGGGAGGGGAGTCTCACTCACCTGACGGGTCTGGCAGTGGGTGATAGGCTGCACTGGAGGTGGGTCAGAGGATTTCTCACGTAGTGGGCCTGGCGCTAGTGGGCCTGATGCTGCCTGATGCTGGTAGGCTGCGCTGGCAGTGGGCTGGCACTGGCGGGCCTGACGCTGCCTGGTGGGTCTGGTGCTGCCTGGCGGGCCTGGTGCTGCCTGGTGGGCCTGACACTGCCTGGCGAGTCTAGGGCTGGCGGGCCTGTTGTTGCCTGATGACAGTAGGCTGTACTGGCGGTGGGCCTGAGGATCCTCACCTGGCGAGTCTTGCGCTGGTTGGCCTCACACTGCCTGGCCGGCCTCACTGTGTTTATTTTGTAAAGAGCACAAACCTCTTTTGAATTTCTTACATTTTTTTGTTACTGTTTTGTTTTGATTATTCTTTGAACAAATCTCACACATTTATATCTGGTAACCTGAACAACTAATTTGAAGATAACATCACATAATACAGCAACCATTATTGAATTCCTATTACTTTGTTTGAAGAATTTTTGTAAATATTTTTTTAATCACTATTTTATATTCTTTAAAAAATAAAAAAAATCTAAAAAAAGGAAACATGGGTTCTAAGACTTCCTTCAAATCAGAAGGTTCAGACATTTGGGTTGTCATTTTGAGGGTCCTAGCATCTTGATTTAGGGCCACTTCTGTTGCATAAGGCTGCTAAGATACTGAATACTTTATATAATGAGATGCTAAGAATAGAGTTATACTGTAGGTCCAAAGTATTCCTCAAAAGTCTTGTGTTCAGAGGTGGGGCTTTAGGAAAGTGATTGGGTTCAGAGGACTTCCTCAGTCCACTGAGGAGCTCATGATTTGGATCATTATTGGGAGATACTGAAAACTTAGGAGATGGGGTCCAGCCAGAGGATATGGATCTTCGAGGCATAGCCTGGGGACTACATGTGGTCTTTCCTGTCCAATTTTTTTTTCTTTTTTCTCTGTGTCCTGGCTGGCAAGAGGTGAGCACCACTTTCCTGCCTCACCCTCTACCATGATGTTCCTGTCTCCCCATGTCTGAGAGCAACTGAGCTGGCTGACCTTAGACCAAGGCATCTGAAACTGAGAACCAAAATGAACCTCCCTCCTTCAAGTTGTTTTGCCTGGATGTGTGGTCACAGCATGAAAAGCTGACTAGCACAACTGGCTGAGCCAACCAGGGCATCATAGCTGTTCACCGCACACATCTCCAGATTCTGGGACACATTTCAGAGCTGTCTGTCAGATATATAACTAGGTTACAGGAAAAGTGATGGTGTGTTTTGAATTTTGATATTTTGGGCAGAGAAAATCTTAGCAATTGGTCATTAAAGAATATCTGATGGAGGTGGGTGTTGTTGCACCTACTCCTTTAATCTAGCAGCCCCAAAGATGAGGAAGTTTGAGCAGCTTTGATTTTTTTTTTTTTTTTTTTCCCCGATATCAGGGATTGATCTCAGGACCTTGAGCTTGCCAGGCAGGCGCCTATTCTACTGAACTATCTCCCTAGGCCCTTTGAGCAGTTTTGGGTTACATGAGTTGGGACCAGCCTGGACTGCACAGTGAGACCCTATCTCAAAAGAAAGCCAACCAGTGCACCAGCCAGGCTTGTATGCAGTACATGCTTGTACTCTCTGTGCTCTAAGAAAGTTCCAACCCAGCCTGGGAAACTTAGTGAGATTCTATCTCAAAATAAAAGAGGCCTGGGAATATAGCTCAATGTGAGGCATCGGGTTCAAGGCTAATGGCTGCAAAAACAAACTGAAAACAGTGAAGAATATCAGATCAGGGCAGACATGGAGTTTTGCCACTCTGGTGGGCAGAGGACAGAGCAACGCGCTAGAAAAGAGACAGCATACCCAGAGAGCTCTGGAATCCTGCTTAAGTCTGTGCCAAGACCTTCCTTCTCCCCAGTGAGGCTTACACTGAACATTTCTTACTTCTGGGGCTTGAGGAACATCAAGAAGGCTGGAAGTCTCTCCACATTCTGCCTGCTAAAAGCTTCTTGGTTTCAGTTACTCCAGGACTTTATTTTTACAATCTGAAATGTATAAAGCAAAGAAAGAAAGAAAAAAAAAGAAACAAGAAAGAGAGAAAGAAAGAAAAAAAGAAAGAAAGAAAGAAAAATATCTGTAGAGCACGTTTTCAAATCTTGGGAATATCAGGGAGAGAGAATATTTTATCATTAAAACACTGTTCTAGAATTAGCTGTTTTCTTATAGTTATTGAGCACATGCCTGACCTATGAGATAGACTGACCTCATCCCATGCCTCATAATATTGAAAACCTGGTGAAGGAAATGAAACATTTACAATGTTACTCACAGGGCTGGGGTATGCTTCAGTGGCAGTGTTTGCATAATATATTTTGTCACTGGCTCATGTGGTTCTTTCTTTTGGTAATAAAGGAAATTAAAAGTAAAACAACACCTGCAAGCAGGCACAGGGGCCTGGGTTCTATCACCAAGCCTGCTGTGCTGGCTGTGTGCTGAGATGGCAATTGAGACTGGGCCTGGTAGTGTGTGCCTGTAATCACAGCTCTTGGGAGGCTATAAACAGGTGGATCACTATGAGTTCGATCCAGTAGACCCTTCCCTAAAATACAATACAAAACAAAACACAACACAACATAACAGACAAAAAACCCACGACAGTAAGATTTTATACACAGAAGTTTTCTTTAAAAATTAGGAGAGAAAAAAGGGAGGAGTACACCCTGATGAAGAGGAGCACACTGGCCCACCTGCAAAGGAACCACTTGATTATTATCTCAGTCCTGACAGGAAAACTGTTGGGGAAAAGGTGCCCTTGAACCCACACAAGATCACACTCGTGTTAGTTGGCACAAAAGGAGTGGTTTATTGACAGCAAATAGCATATGATGGGCTGCTCAGTGGACCTGAACAGCAGTGATAGCTGGGGCAGCAGGGTCTTTATAGAGCAGGGAATAGGGGAACGTGAGTCGTAAAGTGTCCTTAGCGGGGCCAGGGTGTTCTGAGTGGGCAGGAATGGGGAAGGGGAGTCATCAAGTGTCCTTTGCTGGGCCAGGGTGTTTTGGGCACAGAGTACAGAGTCCTTGATGCAAGCTGAAGCAAAGCTATATGCGTAATCAGCCAGGCACAGACAGTCAAGGTTGTAGTACAGCTGTGGTTGGCTGGAACATCGGAAGTGGTGCGGGGGAAGGAGGCCCATGGCTGGGTGCCTTAACAAGTCCAAGGTTCTGTTTCCATAAAATTATTGTCTCTCCTTGTGGTGGTTTTGCTCATGTGAAGCTTTGCATTTCCTGGAGCCCAGGTTTAAAAAAATGACTGGAAATTATATTTATTTTGTACCATGAATTGAATTCTGGACCTCATGCTTGCCAGGCAGGTGCTGTGCCACTGAACTATATCCCTGGCCCTGACAGGACACTTTAAAGCATCACTCCCAGGGAGGGAACCTGTGAGTGGACTTTTAAAAGGTTAATAATGAGTTCTCTGACACCTGAAAATTATGTTAGTTAATTTTACCTTGTCATCTTCCATCTTAAAACAGAATGAGAGGAGCTAGGTAAATGTCCGGCTAATAAAATTTGTTTTGCCAGTGCTTAGAAAGACATTTCTTATATGACTCACAAGCCTGTATGCAGAGCTGAGAATTTAACCTAGTTTTACCAACTAAAGGTCTTGCTCTGCTAGTTACCATTGGGCATTTGTGAGCTCAACCAAAGAGCCGTGGTTTTTAGCAGAAAGTTCTTTCTAGAGTCTGATTGTTTCAAAACAAAACACAAATATCATTTCTAATGAGGAGCAGCTAAGGGCCCTGAAATCGGCAGCCTTTAGTCCCTATGGTGGTTTCTGACTACCTCTGATGGGCCCTGGATCTGAACCTTAGCAATGTAAACTGATGTCATCTTGCTATGAGACCCTTTCTCCCTTTGGGAATGGGGGTGAGGAGTAGAGAGCAAAACCAAAAAATAACCAAACACCTTTACCCAGATGGTTAATATGACTTAGTCTTTACACATTTTACATCAACTATTCTGGTTCCAGTCTGGAAAACTTAGTGACTTAATGAGACCCTTTGTGATAAAATAAAAAACAAACAAAAATACCAGGGAATGTAGCTCAGTGTGAAGGCCCAGAGTTCAGTTTTCAGTACCCTATTCTGGAAATGGAGGCCTGGACTTTTCTCTGGTTTCCACAGCTTTCCTGAGTTCAGACTTTTCTAGAAGCTTCTTGTCATTTATGGATCAGGAAGCTGAGCCCTCCCACCATGCAGCCTGCAGTACTCCTGTAGTTAGCTAATGTAGGGGTCACCCTGGAGCTTCCAGACTTCTCTATAGGCCATCTTCATTTTCAGGCCCAAGCCCTGCAGAACCAAGAGGCTGATGTCTGTCTTACCCCCATCAGTCTGGCTCAGAGAGAGCCCTTCTCAGCACCTGACACTGAACTCTGAAGGGGATGCATCAGGCTGGACTTCTGAGAGCAAAATCACCTTCAGCAGAGATCATGTTGGTGTCAAGTGGATCTGCCACTATGCAGTGATATGAAGAAGAGAGAGGAAGGAATGAAATGTGCACAGATGGAGCAACAGTGGGCCCTGAGTAGTGCTCAGCACGTGTGGCTATTCACCCACTTGTAGTTCTACAACTGTGAGCATGTCAGAAAGTTCAAGTGACTAAGTCACAGGTAGGTGGTAATGTGGCTCCACTGGCCTACTTCAAGACTTACCAAGTTCTTTTGATTAATTAATTATTTTGTGATAGTGGGGATTGAGCTTCATACTAAACTACATTTCCAGCTCTTGTTTTTCTTTTTTATCATGTGACAGGTCTTACACAGTCAGTGTAACAGTACAATGTTCTCCTTACCCCACTCTCCCACATAAAGTTCTGGGCACACACTCATGCACTTGTGTTATTCTTCTTTGCATCATCCAGCAGCTGTTGGAATGATTTTTCATGATCTTTTGCTATTTTTGAGAAATCTTTTTTTTTCATGACCAATAGCTACAATCTTGTTCTCTACATCTGATATTCTGTCCTCACATTGTCTCATTCTGCTTTGTATTCAATACAAATTATGCCCCCTGGATATGTTTCAGTCTGATTTTCTTTCTTTTCTCTATTGGGCATTCATGACTTTCATTATTTTTCTAAGTTTCTTTTTTTAAAATTCTATATCTGCTCTAAAGTCACTAAGCATGTCTTTCATTATTGTTGCCATGTATGTAGTTATCTGAGAAATTCTTTTTCTGGGGGTACAAGTAATTAAACTCAGGAATTTGTGCTTGCCAGGCATGTGCTGTGATGCTGAACTACATCCCTGACCCTGAGCAGTTATTTCTGATTTGATTTTTTTCTAGAGACTCATTCATCTGCTTTGTTAAGTTATCACTTCAGAGAGTCCATCTTTCAAACAGAAATTTATAAGCTGAAAGTCAAAGGATGGAAAACAATACTGCATGTGACAGGAATCTGGAAAAAAGCAGGGATAGCTATTTTATTTGGAGAAAAAATGTATTTCAAGCTAAAACTGATTAAGAGAGACAAAGAAAGTCACTATATCCTTGTAAAGGGAAAATACGAAAGGAGACAATAATGATCATAAATATATATGCACCAAATAGCATATATATATATATATATATATATATATATATATATACACACACACACACACACAATCAAATAACTAGGAACAGAATTGTAATGGGGGACGTCAGTACCCCACTGTCACAAACAGATCAACTAGACAAAAAAATGAAAAAATATAACTGAACAGATAGACTAAGTAGATGTTTCAGTGTTCCGTACCACATTATCAGACTACACACTCTCTTAGCTGCTCCCAGAATGTTCTCCAGAATAGATCACATGCTAGTTCATAGAACATGCTTAAGTAAATGCAAACAAATTGAAATTATTCCATGGATATTATCAGATCATAGTGCAACGAAATTGGAAATCAACAGCAAAAGAAACTGCAAAAACTGTATAAACACATGGAAATTGGCACCCTCTGGAACAACCAATGGTTCATATATGAAGTTAAAGAGAAAATTAGAAAATTTCTAGAATTAAACAATAATGTCAATACAACATACCAGAACTTAAGGGTTGCGTTGAAAGCACTCCTATAAGGGAAATTTATAGTGGTGAATGTCTGTATTAGGAAAAGAGTAAGTTCAAATAAACAACTTATACAAGGGAGTAAATTATAAAGATCAGAGCAAAAATTAATGCAATGAGACTATGGAAACAATGCAAAGAAAGTGAATCAAAAAGTTGACTTATGGAAAGATTAAATAAAATTAACAATCTATCAGCCAATTGTTTCAAAAAATGGAAAGAAAATACTCAAAGCCACACAACCAGAATGAAAATGGTACTTGTCTCTTGTTCCTGAGACAAAAAATCTGATACTCAAAACAAAAGGAGTAAGGGTTTATTTAGTTCACAGATCTAGAGAGTTCAGTTCAAAAATGGCTGCTTCCAAAGCAGCTTGGCTTGGCAGAAGGGTATCACAGAGGAGAACCAGTTCATGGAAAACAGAAGATAGTGAAAGTAAACAGAGAATGGAGAAGTCAAGATTCTTTCATATTAGGGCTACTGGGATTAAGGTGGTGCCAAACCAATCTGTGGACTGGTTGCTTAGTGATTAGTAATCATCCAGCCTTAGCCCTGAACTACATCCCTGAATCGGTCACATACTTTAGATTTAGAAACTTGGAAAAAGTGCCACTTGGAGGAGCATCGAGACACAAACCATAACAAAAGGTGAAATCACAGCAAATATTGCAGAAATCCATATCATCAATATCTGCTTTGAGAACCTGCATTGTAGTAAGATAGAAAACACAGAAGAAATGGACAGATTTCTCTCTCTCCAAAGTTGAATCAAAAAAGATACAAACCAATATGAGTCAATGAAATTGATGACATAATTAAAACCCTACAAGCAAAGAAAAACCAAGGCCCTGATGAACTCACTCCTGAATTCTACAAGAAATTTAGAGATGACCTAATTCTACTACTTCTTAAACTCTTTAATGAAATTGGGAGGCAGTCAATAGTCACAAATGTATTTCTGGAAACAAGCATTACCCTGATGCCAAAACGAGAGAAGAAGCCAACCATAAAAAGAGAACTACAGGTCAGTCTCGCTATTGAACCCTGACACAAAAACCCTTAATAATATGCTGGTAAACAGGATGTAGAAAATCACCAGATTATACACCATGACTGAATAGTATTGATCCCAGGGATGCAGGGATGGTTCAACATATGTACATCAATAAATGTAATATACTATATCATCAGAGCAAAGGACAAAAATTGCATAATCATTTCAATAAATACAGAGAAAAAATGTGACAAAGTCCAGTACCCATTCATGATAAAACCCAGAAAATCAGAAAAGATAGTCTTTATCTCAATCTGGTAAAAGCCATCTATGATAAAGCAACAGCCAACACCATATTAAATGATCAAAAATGAAGAGTTTTCACTCTGAAGTCAGGAACAAGACAAGGATGTACATTGTCACCACTCCTATTCAATATCATTGTGGAAACATTAGTCAAAGCAATTATATAAGTGAAACAAATAAAAGGAGTAAGGATAGAAAAGGAAGACGATAAATTGCTATTATTTGTGGAGGACATGATACCCTACATAGAAGACACTAAAAATGCCACCAAGAGACTTCTAGATTTGATAACCAAAGTGAATAGCACAGCTGGATACAAAACCAACACTCAAAAATCAATAGCATTTCCATATACAAACTCACTGAGAGAGAAATTAGGGAAATAACACCTTTCACAATGTATACAGATACATAATTAGCATCTCAAGAGGCAAAGCACAATAAACAAAGCCCAGGGACAGCAGTGGTTTGGGAATTCCAGAGAGCTGAGATTCAAGGAGAAAGATAGCATCTTACCCTGAAGGCTTTCCATTAGCAGTCTCCTCCCTTGCTTGAAACTTTTATAATTAGTATTTGTGTGAACCTAGCATTGGTCAAATGGAGGTCAGAGATTGTAACACTTCTTTACTAAAGTGATTATGCACCTGAGCACATTCCTTGACCCCAAATAAAAGTGAAATAGTTCTGAGGGTCGGGGCTCACTTTGAGAGAGACAAATCTCAGTGAGACCTCTGAGCTAAATTCATCGGGTCTTCTTGTCATTCCTTTCAGCACTGACACATAACATTACAACAACAATGACATACAAAAAATGAAATACTTCAAAATCTATTTGGCAAAGGAAGTAGAAGACCTCAGTCCTGAAAACTATAATATCTGAAAAAAAGAGATTAAAGAGGATATCAGAAACTGTAAAGATATCCCTTGTTATGGGTAGGATGACCCATCATAGTGAAAATGGCCACACTTCCAAAATTGTTAAAGAGATCCAATTTATTTATTTATTTACTTTTTTTTGGTGAGACTGGGGTTCGAACTCACAACCTTGCACTTGCCAGGCAGGCACTTGTGCCATGGAGCTATCTCCTTGGCCCCTAAATGTTTTTTTAAACTTTATTTATTTATGTTATGACTGGCTCAGTCTGCCATGGGGGTGGGGCTGGCACAGCATGTGGTGCCAGGGATTGAACCACAGTCCTTGCGGTTGCCTAAGCTTGTCTAAGCAGGTGCTTTAGACCACTGAGCTATCTTGCTGGCCTGTCAATGCAATTTCAATGAAAATTTCACAGCATATCTGACACTATTAGGTTTGAGCAACAAAGGCAAGGCAAGGTGTAGCACAATTCTTTGGCTTAAAATAATACTACAGAGCTATTGTGATGTAAAAGCATGGTAGGGTTGGTCAAATAGCTCAGTGGATTAAAACACCTGCAAGCAGGTGCAGAGACCAGGAGGGGAGTTCGACCCAGGCCTGCTGTGCTAGCCCTGTCCCCAGGGCATGCTGAGACAGCAATTGCGACTGGGCATGTGGCACTTGTCTGTAATCCCAGCTCTTGGGAGGCTATAAACAGGTGGATCACTATGAGTCTGATCTAGTGGTGAGACCTTGAACACCCTGTAGACCCTTCCCTAAGATACCAAAAAAAAAAAAAAAAAAAAAAGGAAGCATGGTACTTGCAAAATAAACAAACAAAACAGTACAAAACACCAAAAACCAGATCTAAGGATCAATGGAACCAAATAAAAGCTTCAGAAACAACTCCAAGCACAATGGACAAAGGAGACCTTCATTGGAAGGAAGGTTGTCTTTTTAATAATGATGATGGAGAAACTACATTGTCAAGAGCCAAAAATTAAAACTAGATTGATATGTTTCATTATGTATTAAACTAAAATCAAAATGGATAAAAATCTAGATATTAAAACAGAAACATTAAATCTGCTAGAAGATAGAATAGGTAGAAGTCCTGACGACATTGCTGTAGGCAGAGCCTTTAAGAACAAAACCCCAGTCACACAGGAACTATGCAACAAAAATCAACAGTTGATGTCTCATCTTATTAAAAAGCTTTTGTACAGCAAAAGAAACCAACAGAATGAAGAGACAATCCACAGAGTGGGAAAAATGTGTCAGCTGTTCCTCAGATAAAGGACTAATAGCTACAATATATAAAGAATTCAAAAAATATCGGAGTCCCCAAATTTAAAGATCCAATCCAAAAATGGGAATCTGAAATGAAGAGATACTTCTCAGATGAAGAAGTAGAATTTTAAATAAATACACAAAACAATGTTCAACATCACTGGTTATCTGAGATTTGCAAATAAAAACAGTGCTGAGATTCCATCTCACTTCAGAAAGAATGGGTATTATCAAGAAATCAATAACAAATGCAGAGGAGGCTGTGAAGAAAAAGGAACCCTTCTCCATTGTTGGTGAGAGTGTACACTGGTGTAATTACTGTGGAAATCAGTGAAAATAACTAAAAAAACTACAATTGGAGGTCCCATTTGACCAGCTATTCCTCTTCTTTGTATCTTCCTGAAAGAAAATTATCATGCCACAGAGTCATATGCATACCCTTGTTTATAGAAGCACAGTTTGCAATCTCTAATGCTGTAAACACCCCAAATCATCATGCCCATCAGCTGATGAATGGCAAAGAAGGTATAGCTTTTTCATACAATGGGGTACTACTTTAGCATAAAGAAGGATAGACTTCAGCCATTTCTAGATAAATGGATGCACCATGAGACCACACATGTAAGTGAAATTAAACAATTGCCCATGCTCAAGTGTAATGTTGTTTTTGGTGTGAGAAACCACAAGTATAAAGACCAAAATATATAAATGATACTGGAAAATGAGAAGAAAATGTTCCATTGAGAAGGGAAACAAAGAAGGGGAGACAGGAAAAGGAGAGATAGAATAAGAAAAAAGTAATAGAAGGAAAAACTGGACTTAAAGCTTTTGTGTAGGAAAGGAAGAGGTATTGAAGGGAAGGGAAGAGGAATGGGAAATGAAGAAGCAAGATGTATCACATAATAATAATATTTAAAAAAATCAATAAAATTTAAAAAAACTCAAGAACAAAACCCTCAGAAGTCCTCAGTGTGCTTTCGTTTGGAAAAACTGATAATTTCCCCCAGACTGTTTCACTTTCACCCTTACTCAATACTTTCTTGTCACCAAAGTCAACATTCCTAAATTCATGTCATTCCAGGCTTTGGAGAACAAAGTCAGAAACACATGGCTATCTACTTCTTTTTCCCCTCACCATGTGTGGACGCCTGCATACAGCCAGAGCACCTCTGCAGAGTTCTGAGCTCACAGGATGGACTCAGATATCAGTGTAAGGTGCATGGATGTCCTTGAGGGTACTGGGGACACTGAGGTAGGAGGACTACAAGTTTCATGTATACTTGTTTGAGGCACTGGGTTCAGTCCTTGGACTATAAAACAAAACCAAAATAAAATATGGGCATAACAGCTGCAGGTAGTTAACAATTAAGATGAATGCAGGACATGTTGAGTTTCTGTGAGAGTGAGGAATTAATCAGTTTCAGTTTCAGGGCATAGCACACTGAGAACTGGTTTTGGAACTAGAATATAAATCACAAACGTTCATGCAATGAGATGGCTAATGACACTCTCTTTTAGGAAAAAGGGTGACTCATATTATGTCTACCCCAGCATTTGTAAATATGAGCTAGCCATGCAGTACCCAAGGCATCTTTGAAGCACTTATTCTTGTAGCTGCTGCTATTTTTAGAACAGTCTAGGGCCTCTCAGCTGAGAAATACATTAGGTGCCATGCTGGACTACCCCCAGGGGTGTGCTGAGAGACGATGGAGAATGGACGTGGTGGCGCATGCCTATAATCCCAGCGCTTGGGAGGCTGAAAACAGAAGAATCACTATGAGTTTGATCTATATAGTGAGACCCTATAGATCCTGTAGACCCTGTACCAAATACATTAAAAAAATAAAAAGGTTACCTGCAGGGAGAGAAAAGCTCATTGTGTGGAGATGAGGACCTTGAGAGTCATGTTCTTCCTTCTGTATGGGATGCATAGGAAGGATGAACTCTGAGAAATGTATGAGCTGTGATGAACCTTAGCATCCAGAGAGGATAAAGAAAGGTTTAAAGTTAGTTTTGATGTTTGTGTGAAATGAGTCCAGAAGCCTCAGGAAGAAATGATAATTTCAGTTTAATAAATGCATACCAACACAAAGGAGATAAACCAGAGAAACCGGAATCTGTGGGCAGCCTCTTGAATAAAAATAATCTGGTACATATTGTGAAATCCCCCGTGGTGCAGTGCCTGGGGCTGTGCCATTCTGGGTATTTTTATTTTTTCTATGTGTTTGTGAGTGTCTCCACCCAGTGGACTCTGGATTCAGACAAACAGAACTTTAGGTCTAATTAGTATTTGAATCATGCCACACAGGACTGGGACAAGCTGTATGTCATTTGGGTTTCTGTCAGTTTGAGGGCACACTGGAGATCCAGAGCGTCATAGGCAGTATTGTTTTAAAAAAGAAATCTGTTGACTATTTCTCTGTGTAGAGTGTTGTGTAAGGCTCTGCTGTGGTTCACATTTTCACGTCTCCCAAGGGTTCATGCATTTGGCTTGGCTTCCAGCTGGGTGCCATTGTGAGGTGGTGAACCTTCAAGAGGGGGCCTAGTGGGAGATCCTTAGTCACTGAGGGTGTGCCCTCGAAGGGGTTGTGGGTCCTGAGTCCCTCTTCTTTCTCTCTCACTTCTGGGTTGCTGGGTAAGTGCCTTTGCTCACCTAGTCCTCCCTGGCTTGCTGCCTTTGCCATGGTCCTAAGATCTCATGACCAACAGGCCATGGGTTGAGACTTTCAAAATAGCAAGCTGAAAGAAAACTTTCCTCTCTAGAAGTTGATTGTCTTGAGTATTTGTTACAGGCAGAGAAAACTGACTATACCCTGGTTTCCACCCTAGTGTCAATGCAGATTCATGGACCCATGATAATTAGAAAATTATTGTGTTTGGAAAAAATGAAAGACTTATAAGGTACTGAGTTTTGTATAAAGCTAGATGTGTTCAGGTAGGAAAGGTTTTGCTTTTGGGAATCTGTCCTACTTTTCATATTTCTAGAAGGTCTTTTCATGGGGATTTGGAGGATGAAACCCTTAAGCTATAACTTCTTGTTTCAATCACTCCTTGCCAGAAGAGAAGGGGCTCAGGGTGCCTCTGAAAGGAGACTGACTTTTCCAATTTCACCTAGTAAATCCTTAAATACAGGCCAGCTTTTGGGAAGTGGAGTTGAGAAAATCTTTCAGTTAGGGCAGGAGGGAATCCCTTGTGTCAGGAACTCTGCAATCCTATTCAGCCATTTCTTTTCTGTGAGGCCAGTTTAACTCACACCAAGTCACATAGCAGAAAGAGAATTTTCTATTTGTCCAAGTGGGCCCAGCTCACACTGCATTCCTAACAAAGATAAGACCAGCTGCAGGGAACTCTAGCCCAGGAACTGGCCACCAGGAGACTGTGACCTATAGCTGTCAGGATCACCAGCCAAATGAGCTGTTTGCTTCGTTGGGGATGGCACAGAGGTGGGGTAAAGGCTGTCTTTCCAGTCTAGCCAAGAGCTAGACATGTCAGGGCAGGGAGATCCTTCCTCCTGGACCCACATGGGCAAGCAGGAGGGCTGGATTGCTTCCTGTCTTTGCTGAAAGGCTCTGGAGAGGCCCTTGATGGTCTCAGCAGTCTCAGCACCGACAGTGAATGGTCAAAGCTGTTTTTAGTTCGATATTCAGGCTAAATGGGATGCTTTTCCATCAAGAAAAAGTTTGAAATTTGTGGTAAAGTATACTATACATAAAAGATATTGTCTTAATCATTTTCAAGTGCACAGTTTGGGACATTAAGTCCACTAACATTGCTGTGCAACTCTCACCATTGTCCATCTACACAGTTCCTACATCTTCCCCAACTGAAAGTTCATGCTCATGAAACACCAGTTCTCACCCACTCCCTACCAGCTTCTGACATCAGTCATTCTTCTGGGGGTCTCTATGAACTCAGCTACCCTAAGTACCATCTATAAGTGGAATTGCGCTGGGCTTATATTTTTGGGACCAGCAACGTCATTCAGTAGAATGCCTATAAGCACAGAATTTCCTTGATTTTTAAGGTGGGATAGTGCTCTGTCAGGCATAGGTAGCAGTTTGTTCATGAAGGGTCTGAGTCTGACATGCAGTGTGCAGTTCTACCTGTGGCATCTGCAGTTCTGGTAGTGTTGGAGCAGTCTATGTATCTTTCCGGGCACAGGGCGGGGCATGCATGAAGATGTGGAGTCAGTTCTGTACCCTCGAGGAGAAACAATGACAGAAGTCAAGAACTAAGGACTATGGGGGTGGGTTAGCTCAGTGCTTGTCTAACATAGCCTAGGATCCATTCCCAACACACCAAACCTATCCACACATCCATACATACACAAATCAAGGATTGGCCATCCAGTCATTGGGATGTTTTTGTGTGGTACTGCAGCTACCACATTTTTGTGTGGTAGCTCAGGACTGAGCTACACCCCCAGGTCTTCTTTTGTTTTTACAAAGTCTCATTAAGCTGCCCAGGCTGGGCTCAAATTTGCAATCCCTTTTTTTTTTTTTTTGTGGAACCAGAGACTGAACTCAGGTCCTTGTGCTGGCTGGGCAAGCACTTGTTCTATTGAGTTATCTCCCCAGCCCCTAACTTTGTAATCCTTCTGTCTCAGCCTTATATAGTGCTGGGACTATAGGCATGAGTGACTGTGCCCAGATAACTGGGCACTATTTTTTTTTTTTTTTTATGGCTGGCTCAGCCTGCCCTGGGAGTGGAGCTGGTGCAGCATGTGGTGCCAGGGATCACACCGCAGTCCCTGTGGTTGCCTAAGCTTGCCTAAGCAGGCACTTTAGACCACTGAGCTATCTCACTGGCCCTGGGCACCATTTTAATGACTTCCCTGTTAGGATCCAGTCTCTTGAAAACATGAACATAGTTGCTCCTGAAAGTGCTTTTTGTGTAACTGGGACCTGCAACTTTGGATCTGGAACACTTGTTGCTATGGTTTGGATGGGGTCTTCTTTGACCCCCAAGGTTCACAGGTTGGGAGGTTTCACAGGTTGGGTTGTATGGGGAGTAGGGTCTTTAGGAGGCACAGTATTGTATATAGGAGTCCTGGAAGGGATCAGTGCTGGTGGCATAGAGTGAACTAATTCTCTGAGCATAGGTTTCAGAAAGCAAGATCAGTCATCTTTTCTGTCCAATCATGTGACTTCTTCCACATACTTTTCTTTTCTTTCTTTTTTTTTTTTTAAAAAAAACTTTATTTATTTATTTATGTTATGGCCAACTCAGCCTGCCCTGGGGGTGGGGCTGGTGCAGCATGTGGTGCCGGGGACTGAACTGCGGTCCCTGAGGTTGCCTTAAGCAGGTGCTTTAGACCACTGAGCCATCTCGCCAGCCCCACATACTTTTCTATTGTGAAGCTATACACCATGTTGTGATGTAGCCAGAAAGCCCTTTCCAGAGTGGAGAAGATGCCATGGTTAGAACTGTGAACTAACCAAGCTTCTTTTCTTTATAATGCACTCAGTCTCATGTGTTGTCATAACATAGAGACTAAGATGCTCAGGAAAGAGATGGTTCTGTTGTCCTTAGGCCAGTTATGGTGGCATAGACTTGTAATTCCAACATTCTGTAGCTAGGAGAATCATGCGTTTGAGTCCATCCTGGGCTATATGGCAGCACAAGACCAGCCTGAAGTAATAATACTCTCTCTCCCGAAAAAACTGTACCCTTGGGAAGATGCTTCCTACTACACAGCAAATCTTAGTGTAGAAAATGCTGAACATTCATGTGTTCACTTTTTACCAAGGCTGAAGGAGATCCTCTTTAAAATTCAATCTTTTGGCCACAGCAACCATTGAAGAACAGTAGCCGTGGTCCTCTGCTATCCCATGGCCGTGGGCCTCAACGAGGGCCACAAGGTGACGAAGAATGTGAGCAAGCCGAGGCACAGCTGCCACCGCGGACACCTCACCAAACACACCAAGTTCATGTGGGACATGAACTGAGAAGTGTGCGACTTTGCCCTCTATGAGCAGCCATGATGCTGCTCAAGGTCTCCAAGGACAAACACGCCCTCAAGTTCATCAAGAAAAGGATGGGGACACACATCCAAGCCAAGAGGAAGCGTGAGGAGCTGAGCAACATGCTGGGCGCCATGAGGAAGACAGCTGCCAAGAAGGACTGAGCCCCCCTGGAAGAACGCTTTGCACAAAAAATAAAATAAAATAAAATAAAATAAAATAAAATAAAATAAAATAAAATAAAATAAAATCTTTCATTGAAAGCATAGTTACTGAAGGAAGTTCATTTAAGTTTGGTATTCTGGCTTTGAATTGCCTGGAGTATTTTAGATTTTCACTGTTAGATCTCTGGTGACTTCCTGAAGATTAAGTGGACAATGATTTCAAATGGAAAATGAAAAGGCGGAGAGTGGTCTACAGTGTGCATGCCACTGAGGCTATTGGAAGAGTCTGTCCTTACCTGCGTCAGTACCTCTGTGGCTGAGCTGCCCAACTTGCAGACCCCAGAAATGGCTCCAAGGAGCAGGTGATGAGGCACAGGACTGGGTGTCAGCTTTGTGGAGTTAGATGGAGCATCTCTGACAGGTGGCTCTGCCAGCGGGTGGCAGGTGTGGTTATTAAATCCAGCTGGAGGAGAGAGTCTAATTGTAGTTCTCTTACTGTGCACCCTGTGTGCGGCATATGGTAGTTCAGCCAGGCCCTAATCATGTTTTTGAAAATTTCCTCTGGATCTCTATGCCAATTCTTCCCAGGGTGGAAGGAAGACTGAGTAGTTATAGTTGTCATTAACTTATTTTATACAATAAGAAGTTGGCAAGTCCACTCATTTCCAAAATTAAAAAAAAAATGCTTTCCAAACCTATTCATGGTCTCATGACCTGGAGTCCATTGCCTGAAAGATCAGATAGGCTCATGTGCTTCCCTAGGAAGGAAGGGTACAAAGCCCACAAATGCTTCTCGACTTTCTCATGGCCATGGGTGGTGAGCAAGCTGTGCTCAAGCTGCATGCTGTTTGCACTAAATCTTTTAGAAACCCTCAGTTGAGATATTACTATATTTGCTCTCTAGGATTCACTCCAGGGCCATGATGGTCTAGCAGAAGGTGGCAGAAGGCTTAGGCCCTGCATTGGCATTGGTGTTGTGTCCCTGATGGTGGAAGGTTGAGGTGGTCAGGGGTCAGGGATGAGTCCAGCTCCCACACTTAAAAGCCACCCCAGAATCAGGTGTGTTGCCATGGGCCTGTAACCCCACCACTAGAGAGGTTTAGGGAGGAGGATTGCCATGAGTTTAAGCCCAAGCTGGACACATAATGAGACCTAGTTTCAAAAAAATACAAACCAAACAAATGCATGCCACAGCATTTGAGGCTTTTACTGGGGAAAGTGCCCCATCCTATCTGTGCCACAGGAATATCTGAAGAACCAAATAAAGCAAAGATGATGTGGATCCTTAGAAAGTGATGACATATGATCCAAAACAAGGCTGGTCTTAGCCTGTGTGGGGGCCGTGAGCAACATCAGCACCAGCACCAGCACCAGCACCAGCACCAGCACCAGCACCAGCATCATCATCATCATCATCATCATCATCATCATCATCATCATCATCATCAGCAGCAGCAGCAGCAGCAGCAACATATTTCACAAACACACCTAAAGGACCAGATTTCCAGTTAGACTGCGTGTCTCCATCTGCTAGACTAACCCACTCATGAGTTACTTGAAAAACATTACCTTTTCCTCTTAATTTTTGAGAAGGGAATTGAACTACCTTTAATGCTTCCATTTACTAGAATTAATTAATGTAATGAAACATACCTGCTTCAGGAAGAGCCTTTCCAAATTTCAGTTGGAAAACTGTTTTCTGTAATGTTTTGCTTTCTATATCTTTTTTTTTTTTTTGTCTTTTTGAGACAGGTTCTTGCTATGCAGTTCAGACTGGGCGTTAGCTCAATTTATAGCCCAGGCTGGTCTCAAACTCGCCCTGACCCTCCTGCCTCAGCCTCCCAAGTGCTGGGATTACAGGCTTGTGCCACCACACCCGGCTAGAATCTATGTCTTACCAGCTTGCTTCTTTACGATTTCTAAAAAGGGATTGACTGCTAGCATTGCAGTGCCCAGGGATCTCGGCTGCTGGCGCAGAGGCAATGTTGTGTAACACACAGTCATGCGGTGTCCAGGATGTGTGCTTCTTATCATACTTCTGTGCTTGATAAAGAGAAGTAATGTTTATTGGAATGGAAAGACAGCCAGGGATTTCTAGGGAGTGATGGGTGCTCATCTGCTTGGAAAAGGAGCATGAATCTGGGGTTGGGGAGAAAAGAAACAAGATGCAAAGCAGAGAAAAGCAAAGCAGAGCAGAGCACTGAGCAGATAGCTTTCACCCCGGCTGCTGTGGTTCCTACCTGTTATGGGCTGTGTTTAGTTGTCCCCACAAAGCCTCATGTAGTCATGGGGTGAGGACTTCTAGAGTTTGATATTAACCCATGATCCACTAAGATTATGGGTGATCTACTAGGATAATAGGTTTTAGTACTGATGGGATTATGGGTCTGAGTACTGCTGGGATTATGGGTGTGATCTGAGGTGGATATCCTGAGGCAGAGAGCCTCAGTGTAATATAAGAGAGACAGAAACAGACTCTCTGTTGCCATTGTTGCTGTTACGCCGCCATGAACTGCTTGCTCTCTGCCATGTGCTCCGCTGCCTTGGAGCCAACCAAGTATAGACAGAAACCTCCAGTAACTGTGAGCTAAATAAACCTTTCCTTCCTTCATTTTGGGTGTCAGGTATTTATTTCAGCAATGAGAGAAGAGTAACTGAGACACTACCATTCCTGCATTTATTCATGTGCACATTTATTTTATACTTTTCTCTCTTGCATTGCTTGGGATTGATCCAGGGCCTCATGGATGCTGAGCAACATTCCATTGAGCGATATTCCCAGCCCTCCCCTACATCTTTTGCTTTCCTAGGTTCCAGGTTCTCCGTGTTGGTCAATTTTCTATTGCTTTAACAGGCTGAGGCTCAGTGACCTACAGAGCCGTTTGGTCAGCTGACAGTTCTGATGGCCACAGGGTCCAAAGCACATGGGGTCAGTGTCCTAGGAAGGACATCCTGGCTGGCAGGGAAGCAGCGAGGGAATTGCTGCCTGCAGGAGGAAACCCAGACAAGATAGGAAGGTGGAGATCAGGGGCCAGGCTTGCCCTTTGGACAATGACTCAACATCTTTCAAAAGCTGTATTAGTCTATTTTGAAGGTGGAGCTCCTGTGATCTAATAATCTCTCATAGGCCTCTTTCTCTTTTTCTCAGTGTCGGGAATTAAAACCAGAGCCTTGGCTCTGAGCTTCATTCCTACAGCTTTTTTACTTTTGAGGTAGGATCTTACCAAGTTGCTAAATTGTCCATGCAGGGCTTGAGTTTGTGATCCCTCTGCCTCAGCCTCCTGAAGTGCTGGGTCTGAAGGAATGTGCTAGCACACCTGGCTAGGCCCCACCTCAGGGGGTTCCTGCCACCTTTTAGGGAGCCACAGTGGGAACCATGCTTCTTGTATTTGAACTTTTCACCAGGAAGCAGAGATTTTCCAGAAAGAGCCCAGGAGCAGGGCTAGGGGCTGGGGGCACTGACCCAGTTCACGCTCTCTTTAATGTATACCACTGGGCTCTGAGCTCACCATGATCTACCTGCTGTGGCCATGAGCACCTCATGACCTGGTCACTTTGAAACAGCCAAGCTGTCAACACATGAGCCCTGCCTTTTTGGTTCTGGGACTTGAACCCATGGCACTTTATCGCTGAACCTTTAAATTTTGAGACAGGATCATGCTAAGTTGGCTGGATTCAAATTCATAATCTTTCTACCTTCAGCCTCTAAGTAGCTGGAATGAAAGGTGTGGGCTGTTACATCTAGCACAAGAAGCCTTTCGAGGGACAGTATAGGACCAAGCCACGTTAATGAGTATGGCTTCTAAAAGTTTATTTTGTAGTAAAGCATGCTTTGCATCCAGAGAAACATCTACTTTTTAGTAGTGATCAGATTTCTCTTTTGTTCCAGCAGATGGCAGCAGAGTGAAAGAAAAACATTTCAAATCAGTGCTTTATTTTTGCAGGGCTTGGTTTATTTTCCCACGAAGCGGCCTAGAGTGAGGGTGGATTTAGAGCAAATCTATGTGGTGAGAAATCACAGTAGAGACAGGGTACAACACGAAGTGTGCCCATGCTATGCAGGAGGAGGGCTTGGGGCAGAACTCTTCCTCGCTGTGTCTCTGTCTCTGCAGGGTTAAGTGTAGAAAACCAGAGGAAAGTGGTAATTAGCTCTGTACATGATGTTAAATTTGGGTTGGCAAAGTTAATTTGATATTCTTAAAAATAACTTTTTGGCAGCAGTGCTGGAGATTGAACCCAGGATACTGACACACTAAGTGTGTCAATTTTGTTTTGTTTGTGACAAATTTTAATTATATATTCTAGGCTGAGTTTGGACTCACTATGCTTCAAATCTGTGAACTTCCTGTCAGCCTTGTGAGAGAGGGAGGGAGGGAGAGAGAGAAAGAGAGAGAGAGAGAGAGAGAGAGAGAGAGAGAGAGAGAGAGAGAATTGATTCATTCAAGATTAGTTAGCTCTCAAAGAACATCTCACGTGAACATTAGAAACCCTCCTAAAAGTGAGCTGTTTGGTGGTGCTTTTGAGGGGGTAAAGGAAAAAATTTAAGCTGTAAGTTGTAATATTGTCAATAGATTCAGTAGTATAGCAGGATACAAAGTCTATTCTCAAAATCAATAGCATTCCTGGACATAAACAACAAATTCACTGAGAGAGAAATTAGAGAAACCACACTCATCACAATACCATCAAGAAAAAAGAAATACTAATCAATCTCTAACAAAGGAAACAGAAAGCCTTTATATTGAAAACTGCAGTACTCAAGAGACTAGGCAAAATGCCATACACTTGACAGGCTACAGTTTTGTACATCCTTGGACTTCTAAATGTCTGTGTAAAAATGTGTAACTGCTTTCATCACATTCTATAGAGATTTATTAGAATATCAATGATTGATGGAAAATACCAATTTCAAGCTAAGTCTAAGATGTTTGATATTCAGAAAGACAGCGATGTTAAGCTCAGTTATTTATGTTATAGAGTAATAGTATCATGAAGCTTCTCTGCTGGAGGGTTCAAAATGTAAGTAAACAGACCAAAAATTGGAGAAAAAGAAGGGCTATGAGGATAGCCAACATTTTGGCCCTAGCCCTTCAAGATCAGTGAGGACTCAGGACATAAGAGAACCTGTGCTGTAACATCCTATCACTCAGTGGTTTCCCAAATTTTCTGTTGAAGGATGTCTTAGTTACTTTTACTTGTTGCTGGGACAAATACCTGACACTCAAAATGAAGGAAGGAAAGGTTTATTTAGCTTGCAGGTACTGGAGGCTTCAGTCCATATTCGACTGGCCCAAGGCTGAGTGGAACAGGGCAGAGAGCATCCAGTTCATGGCGGCAGAACAGCAACAACATGGTGACAGAAGAAACCTAACAACCAAGGGAGCAGAGAGCAACAGCTCAGTCTGTTTCTCTGTCTCTCTTTATATACATTCAAGTTCTCTGCCTCAGCCTATCCACCTTAGGTCACACCCATAATACCAGAAGTACTCAGACCCATAATCCCATCAGTACTAAAACACATAATCTCAGTGGATCATGACTCAAGTCTCAAACTCTAGAAGTCCCTGCTCCATGATTGCATGAGGCTTTGGAGGGACAACTAGACATAAACCATAATAAAAGGAGATTATGGGACCTCAGAGGAAAGGGATAAATGAAGTATAGTGTGTCTAAGGAGAGTCACCTAGAGAAAAATCATTTTCTTAGGCTTTCACAGAGTAAACTGGTCAAGCAATGGCCGTGACTCATCCTGATGGCTGACACTGACAACAGTTCTACAAAGCACTGTACATAGTTCCAAAGTTAATCCTGAGAGGATTTAATCTTGGAAGATACAAAAGATGAATGTTTTGTTATACAGGTCTTGTTTTAACTTGCCCTTGATCACCCAGCAGAAAAGCTTAATTACGAGGCATAAAACGCAGAGCTAGATTAATACGATGAGCTGTAAGAGGCTTAAACCAACAGCCTCCAACATTTCCAGTTTCACCGGTAACCCACTGCAATTATGGAACATTAGACTATGTATACAACTACTTCCTCTTAGTTCAAAGAGAAGAAATTTTTTCTTTCCTTACCAATATTGATTAGAAAATTTATCACATTTATACCTTGTGCTCTGTATAACTACTATGAGGACAACAATATGCAATGTGCCAATTATTGCAAATGTACTACTAATGTGTTTTGAAACTATCATATTGTTATTTCTTATTAAAAGTAATAAAAAAAGAAAATAAAAATTAACATTTGCAGACTGTACCAACTTTATGAAAGTTCACAGAAAAGTTTTCTAATCTACATCTATTTAATGAATTTGTCTGATTCATTGATCCTATCTCCTTTCTCTGGAGGTATTCAGATAGATACATAAAGGAGGCTCTTTTAAATATACCCTTGCCATTCAGACCACACCCATTCAGTTGAATGGCTTAATTATATCACACACTGCTGAAGTCTGTGACACATAAATGTTCAATTGTTTTCAACATTGTTTTTTTTTTTTTTTAAAGTTTATTTTATTTTCTTCAACCACATTACATATTTGTTTGTGTTATGGCTGGCTCAGCCTTCTCTGTGGGGTGTGGGGCGGCGCAGCATGTGGGGCCTGGGATGGAGCCCCAGCCCCTGCACGGTGGCCTAAACTTCCCAACACATGCACTTTAGACCGCTAAGCCATCTCACCATCCCTCAACATTGGTTGTTCATTCAGTGGTATTATTCAACATTTTTCTGTACCTGGATTCATTGTCATGATTACCTAATAAACAGTGCAGTAGGAAAAAACAATAAAGACAATTGCAGTACTCTGAAAAAGGAGATGGAAGAGGATATCAGAGAATGGAAAGATATCCTCTGTTCTTGGATAGACAGAACCAAGTCAGTGAAAATGGCCATACTTCCAAAATAGTTGTACAGATGTAATGTAATTCTGTTAAAAATAGCAATAACATATCTCACAGGACTAGACAGAATGATTTAAAAAATTATATGGAACCAGAAGAGACCTAAACTAGCAAAAGTAGTTCTGGGCAACAAGAGCAAGGCAGGGGGCATCACAATCCCTGACCTAAAATTATACTACAGCAACGCTGAGATTCCACTTCACCTCAGAAAGAATGGCTGTTATCAAGAAGTCAACCAATATCAAATGCTGGAGGGACGGTGAGGAAAACAGAACCCTTCTCCCCTCTTGGTGGGAGTGTAGATTGGTGCAATCGCTGTGGAATCAAGGTGGAGATTCCTTACAAAATGAGGACTAGAGGTTCCATTTGACCCAGCTATTCTCCTTCTTGGTATTGTCCCAAAAGAATTAAAATCATCATACCACAGCAGTATTTGTGCACCGATTTTATAGCTGCGCAGTTTGAAACAGCTGAAATGCCCTTCAGCTGATACATGGATAAGGAAGACGTGATATTTCTTTATGTACAGTGAAGCACTACTCTTCCTTAAAGGATAAACTTGAGATATTTTTAGGTAATGGATACACCATGATACCACAATCTTAAGTGAAGTGAATCTGACACACGTTGAAACATCATACTATTTCTTTTGTGTGAGAAACCTAGAGGATAAGTAGGAAGCAAAATAGAGACCAAATATTTGGGAGTAGGAAGAACATGTTCAAATGGGCAGGGGATCTGTAATCCCAGCACTTGGGAGGCTGAGGCAGGAGGATCAGGGCAAGTTCGAGACCAACCTGGGCTACAAATTGAGCTCAAGGCCAGCCTGAACTGCATAGCAAGACCCTGTCTCAAAAGGACCAAAAAAGAAAAAATAGGTAAGGGAATAAGGGAGACACAAGGGGAATGGAAGGGAGGGAAGAGAAATTTTAAAAAAGAATGGAAGGAAAACAATGGAATCACAGTGTTTTAAATGGAGAAAGAATAGTTAAAGGGAAGGGAGGGGAATGGGAAAAAAGAATGAAGATATAGTATGTACAGGTACAAATTCCCTATGATGGATATGATCATTATAAATGTAAAAATGAACCAATAAAATTAATTAGAAAAGAGCAATGCTGTCAAGACCTTTAGAATAGCAAGAATTATGACTGTATGAAGAGGGAAGATGAAAACTCACACCTGGCATAGCTGGGTGGAAGGTATTTGGTGCTCATTGTACTGTTTTTGTAACTTTCCCATAGTTTTTCAAGTGAGCTTTTGAAAAATAGAGAACAGATGAGGAAAAAAAGACCATAAAATGTCCTATAACTCACATAATTTATAGAAGGAACTGTTGTGCAGCTTGACATAACTCCAGGAAATATGTCAAGCTCATCATCTTAAAAGTCTTGGAAGAGAGCTGGGTGTGCATGGAACAGGCCTAAAATTCTGGCCAGAGGATTGGAAGTTTAAAATGAGCCTACAGTTTAGAAATTTAGTGAGATTTTATCTCAAAAACCAAAAAATTCTTACATGTGACCTCTTGTTCTGCAGATCAAGGCCAAGTCTTGACTAATGGCTGATGTTCATCCAGCTTATATTTACTGAACATCTCTGGAGTGCAGACGCTGCCCAGGAGTTACAGCAAGTGATGTCTCAACGTGGAGTTCTGGCGCTTCTGCAGCTAGGGGAAGCAGGGCCAAGCAAACTTACTTGAACTTTGGATGGACTGGTTCTGCTAAGCAGGAGACAGTTGAGGGAGGAGGCCCTCAGCGGGGAGTGTCCTGGCTGGGAGGGACTGGAGCTGACAAACCAGAGGCCTGGGAGTGGGGCAGCAGAGGCCAGGCTGTGCAGACAGCAAGATCCTGTCTTATAAAACACAAACTGAAGATGTTTGTGATGTTGATCCTTAGGTGCTACCGTGATGGATGATATTGATATTGATATGACATATTTGCATTTCCTTCCAAGTTTCTATTTTATTTTATTGTGTTTTTTATGTATTTGGTACAGGATCTCACTGTGCAGATTGGATTCCTATCGATCCTCCTGTTTTCAGCCTCCCCAGGGCTCGGATTACAGGTGTGCGCTATCATGCCTGGAATTGATTGTGGGTTCAGCGTGCCTCAGGGTGGGGCCAGCATGGCATGCAGTACCAGGGATTGAATCCTGGTCCCTGCACTTGCCTAAGCAGGTGCTTGGCTTGCTCAGCTATCTCATCGGCCCCCTTCCAAGTTTTATCATGAATGTCTTCAAGCATGGGATACTGGAAAGACTAAAATACAATGGACATCCATGAACCCTTCAATTAGATTCAGCAACTGCTAATGTTTTTCCATAGTTGCTATCTATCAAATAATGGACAGTTAGTTAAATTATTGCTCAAGGTCAAATGTTTCCATCACAGAAATATTTTCATATTTTTAAGTGCCAATACCTTAGCTGGTTGCCTGGTTATAGACAACATATCTTTGATTTGCTTCTTGATCTGAAAAGCCTCTACTATTTACTCTCTGGCGCTTTACAGAAAGTTTGACAATGTCTGATGTACCTGCACACACGCACACTCTCACACACAAACACACGTGAACACACAGTTTTGTTGAAACTTTTGAATACAAATTGCAGATGTTATAACATTTCTGTTTCAAGTGCTTCATTATATATCTTCCAAAGAAGATATATAATACAATATATATATTATATATATAATATAATTTAAGCATAAAACAATGAGCACACCAAAAGAAATTATTATTATTAATATTACACATAATATTATCGCAAATAATAATTTGCAAATTTTATGTAATTGTATTTCAAATTTCACAAAATGCAAGTGCATAACTTTATAATAGTAAGAAAAAAAGTCTCTTGTTTCAAAATTGGATCTTTAAGTGCTGGCCAAATAGCTCAGTGGACTAAAGCTCCTGCTTAGGCAGTTGTAGGAGTCAGGGGTTCAATTCCTGGGCCTGACGTGCTGCCCCCGCCCCCAGGATGTGCTGAGCTGGTGATTGAGACTGGGCATTGTGGCATGCCCCTGTAATCCCAGCACTTGGGAGGCTGTAAACAGGGGGATCACTAGGATTCTGATCTACCTAGTGAGACCCTGTAGACTCTGTAGACCCAGTCCTAAATACAAAAAAAGTTGAATTTTTGTAATCAATGTGAAATTTTATTCATTAACTTTATTACTCAAGGGACTTAGGAAAGCTGCCATAGTGGATTTACAACTGGTGGCCAACTGTAATGCTCAGTTGAATTGGAGGGACGCCTAGCTGAGGATTGTTGCTGGCAGCATAGGAGGCACACCTGGAGAGGAAGAAATTTAGATGCTGTTGAGAAGCTGTAAGGAGCTCTTGGTTCTCCAGGACGAGCTTGTCATGTGGATGAACTTGGCTGCTCTTGCTGTTGAAGGAGCTTGGGACCTTACTGTTGCTGAGAATGGCTGTGGCTCACTTGGGAGAGCTCTGGGCCTCACTTTGAGCATTGCTTTCTGGCTCCAGAGGGGAAGACGGTTCAATGCTCAGTTTCCTGGAGAAGCTTATGTTGGCTTTCCTCATGGGAAAGTGGCTGTTATCATCAGAGCATCTGGGGACCTCACTGTTGCTGGGGTGGTCATGTTACTGTTTGGGAGAGCTCTGGTCTCTGATCCTTCATCCTGCTGGAACAGGCTTTCTAGATTCCACTCTGACCTTGGGGCCTTCTCAGCACTGGTCCTCAAAACAGGCCTACATGAGATATTGTCCTGGGCTCTTGGCCTCCAGCTGGACTTGGGGGTATTGTTATGAGCTCTAGGTTTTCAGCTGGACTCATGCAGGATATTAGGATCAAGGCCTTCAGCTGATCCTTTTGGTTTTAGTGTGTGGACAGATTTCCTGTACTCTCTTTGTATATGACTCTTTGGGTAACTCGTAAAATTATTCTGAAAATTATATGTTCTTTATTGTTCCCTTTGCAAAACCCCAAACTACAATAGCTTCTAAAGCTGGACATTTTAGATTGAAAATAACATGTTTTGGGATCCAGCAGCTCATATTCTATGATGCATTTGTCATTGGTGGATGCGGACAAAGAAAGACGCTGTAGAATCTTTATATTAATTATTTTAATACCATATTAGAAAAATATATATCACAGGGTAACAGGGTTTCATGCATACTAGGCAAGTACTGGCACTGAGCTATATTCCCAGGCCATTAATAACTTTTTTTTTTAACTTGGGATTAAACCCAGGGATACTCTACCACTGAGCTATAGCCCCAGGCCCTCCTTTTCTTATTTTGAGACGGTCTCACTAAATGATCCAGGCAGAACTAGAACTTGCAAGTTTTTTCCTCATCTGTCCAGAATTCTAGGATTACGGCAGTGTGCCACTATACCTACTCATAGTGAGACTTGAACCCAGGGCCTTTGCACTGAGCTACTTTACCAGTTCTTTTTATTTTTCACTTTGAGACAAGGACTTGCTCTGTCACTATGGTGCCGAGTGCTAGGATTATAGGAGTGTGCCAGCACACTTTCTAGTAATGTTTAAATCTGGGTAATTTGTACTTGGAGATTTGTTATACTACACCGTACACCAGTTTTGCATATGACTAAAGGTCCCATAGTAAAAATGTATGTATACATGACTATAGTAATAGACTTAAAAAAAAAACTGTATGTATGTATGTATGTATGCATGTATATTATAGCTGGCTCAGCCTGCCCTGGGTGTGAGGTTGGTGCAGCATGTGGTGCTGGCGATTGAACTGTGATCTCTGTGACTGCCTAAGCAGATGCTTTAGACCGCTGAGCTATCTCACCGGCCCCTATAGTAATGACTTGATTCATGCCATATCTATTGTTTATAGTATATCAGATCCCTAAAACTTAGATGCAGAAACTGTGTGTGTGTTTGGCTGGACTTTATTTTAGAAGAAGAAACATAGCTGTTAATTCAAACAAAACACAGAAAGGCTGATTTAAATTTTGAATGGATTTTAAGAAATAGCTACTTTATGATTTGAGAGTCCTGCTTTTGTAAACACTTCATTTTTGTGGGATGGGAATCATGTGTTGGAATCACCTGATTTAGCTGTGGTATAACAAAGTCTGGAAGGATAGGAGGAAGCTGTGTTTTTAAAATTTTCCCACCACCAATCATGATTATGGTTACATGAGATTCATGTCCTGAATAAAGAGATCTATATCCCAAAGCTCTGGAATTACTTAAACCATGTACTTTGTAAGCTCATCTTTGTTCTGTCTAAGCCATAATGTTATGTCTGCTTTCACCACAATCATATAGATGGGCACTGGGAGGCCAGGCCCAGTTAGCTGAAAGATCAAACGAGTTCTTTCTCCTTGCTTTATGAATAGCTCAAAGATAAATATTCTAGTACACTTTTAAGTGGAGACAATCTTACTGTTTAGTACAGGAGAATTTAGTAATAAAAAGTTTGGAAAGGAATTATAACAAGCCTTTAAAATTGTTGAGGTTATAAACGTGGTAATCGGCTGGGATGCAGCTTAGTGGTGGAGCACTGGCTAGCATGTGTGATGCTCTGTTTGCTTGATCTTCAGCATTGTAAAACAAAACAAACAAATTAATAAAGAGGTACTAATATATTTTTGCAAACAAACACTTTTAATGTGCTCAGTGTCATATTAAAGGAAAAGTTAAAGTTCAGCTGTACATGATGACACATTCCTATAATCTCAGTATTTTATTAACTGAGGCAGATTTGTAAATTTGAGTCCAATCTGAGCAATTTATCAGCTTAGTGAGACAAATCTCAAAAAATGAAATAAAAATGAAATATAGTAATGTAAAATAACAAACTAAGTAAAATAAAATAAAGGACTATGGATGAGTTCAATGTGAAGGCACTGGATTTAGTTCCCAGTGTGTGTGTGTGGGAGAGAGAGAGAGAGAGAGAGAGAGAGAGAGAGAGAG
>PVKN010006293.1:0-28817 GCA_004027915.1 Capromys pilorides
AAAAAAAAAAAAAAAAAAAAAAAGTGAACAAATTTTTTGAAATCAATTTTGGAAAGTTTTCAGCCATTATCTCCTTGAATGTTTTCCTTTCCTGCCTGCTCTTTCCTCCTGCAAAGACTCACTTCGGTCACAGATATCAGGCCATCTGAGATTGTCCCCAGGCCACTGTTGCTCTGTGACGCATCACTCTTCTGCCTGTTTCACTTGGGATAGTTTCTGTTGCAGCTCTAGGACACTCATTGTCCCGCGGTGCCTCTTTCCCTCCCCCATCATGGGTACTGTTTGTCTCAGTGGGTACTGTTCCTTGTCTGAGCTCACCACATTCCACCTCTCTCCAGAACCTCGAGCTTGTGGGACCCAGCAGCAGCATCCTGGTATCCTTTCCACCAACCCTACCCTCTGTCCTGTTGCTGGTCTGTTGCTTTCCTGCTGTCTGCATTCTGTGGAGCAGGCTGTAGACCCTACTTCCTAAAGCTATGAGTGTTTGATTCCTATAAATACTCTGGAGCTTGTTTGGGGGACATCGCTAATTCACTTGGGAACAGTTCTGTCCTCCCAGGCTCTGCCTTTCAACTGCGTCCCAGCTGGGTGTGGTGGTACTCATCTGTCATCCCAACACTTGAAAGGCTGAGGCAGGAGGATGGTCAGGAGTTTGAGACAAGCCTAGGCTCTTAGTGAACTACATATTAAGACCCTTTTTCAAAAAAATAAAATGTATTCCACAGGAGTAGAGCAGTGTTTAATCCAAGGTTAACTATACTCTGTTACTGGGTCATGCAACCTCTTCACCCAATGCCCTATGAATTATTTTAAGAGATATGCAAACTTTCAAAATTGTTGCTGGATACACTGGTCCTCTGGTAGCTCCGTTACAGCCTGGGAAAAAGCAGTCTCCTCGGTGCTGGAGTGCACAGCCCCTCCAGGGCCTGCAGAGTGTGTCTCTTCTCTCTCCTCCTCTTCACTCTGCACCACAGCTCCATAAGCTCCGTGACCAGCTCTTCACATCAGGGCCACCGCCAGTTCCCTCTGCCCTTTCCTATCTCCCACTGACCACTGTTCTTGCTGTCTGGTGTTCAGTATATTAAAAATTACTATTCAGGACTGGGGCAGGGTGCTGCACATCTGCAATCCCAGCACTCAGGAGGCTGAGGCAGGAAGCTTGCTGCAAGTTTGAGATGTCTCAAAAATGCTCTTTTCTTCATATAGGTTGTCTGAAGGTTAGTTGTTCCTTGAAGCCTTGGAAAGCCAGTCTCTGTCCTTCCCATTGGCTTGAAGTGGAATTGAAACTGGTGATGCCATTATGCTGTGAGCTAACATGACCTGGAGTACCCAGCTCTGCAAGCCTGCGCATGCTGCACCAAAGCTTGCACGGAAAGCACCAAGCAGCTGAGTGGGAAAGGGCTGAATGGAGTGTTCCTCTGCTTGAAGAAAAGCTACAGACATCCCACTCAGTGTGGGCTGAATGCTCGCCTCCTCAGCCCATGGTCCATGCACCGAGGGTCACTTCAGGCCCAGCTGCCACAGAGGACATTAGTGGGGGAGACCAGTGTCGGCTGAGGTGACCAGGTCCCATGCCTGCAGTGGCACAGACAGGCCAAAGAGGAAATTAGATATGGAAATGCTCCTTGGGGTGGGGCCTCATGCTCATGCACACATGTCATGAAAAGCCTTGGTCACCACCCATGACACACATTTTATTAGTGACGGTAGGTCTCTACTCGCCCACCCACCCACTTACAATCACTGTGGCCCATGCTTTGGTGACCTTCAGGTGGGAAGGGTGGACCTCGCAGGAGGGAGCCCTAGGATCTAGTGGATCCCTGGCCAGGGATGATACCCCTTGGGTCCATCCCTGTAGCATGGTGATGGAAGGACGTGTGGTCATTTTGGCCAATCATGTGACAAGACCTTTGGAAGTTAGGAGGGTGCTCAGTGTTTGCCATGTGAGGCTGGGATGCAGGGAGCAGAGGCCTGTTCCAGTGTCCCTCGGGGACAAAAGCAGTTTCCACAGCCTGCACACTGGGTCCCCAGGCTGACCTCACACAGCTTATTAAGCAGTGCTCTGTTTACCAGGTCAAAGACCAAAGTGAGATTATTGAATGCTAGGGAGAGCTGAATGTTATTTTTGTCAAGTTTCTTGGGAAATTGAAAGAACATAAAGTACAAAACACCTTACCAACCCTTCCTTTTAAAATAAAATAAGATAGACATAGCAATACATGTCTGTAATCCCAGCACTCAGTAGGCTGAGGCAGGAGAATCATCCTAAATTCAAGGTCAGCCTGGGCTACATAAAGAGACTTTGTCTCAAATAAATAAACAAATGAGTGAGATGATGACACCAAGGGCTGCTGTGGAGGGAGAGGGCCCACCTCTCTTTCTGCCCCTCCCACACTGCTGTGGAACACCCCACCGGAATGTCCCTTGACTCATTAGAGGGGGCTGGATGTGCCTCTGATTGTCACCTGGGTGAGGTTTGGGACCAAGTGACAGTCAGAACAGTTCCAGAGTTCAGAAATACACTCCTAATTTACACAATTTGGAAATTGTGTACTTTGGAATAACCCTATTTCCAGTGTAAGGCTAAGTGCTGGAGCTAGGCACCAGCACTGCCCCCAGTGGGGATTGTGTACTCATTGTACTGTGTCATTTTTTAATAATGTGAAGGTGCCACTTTGTAACTCTTGTGAGCCCTAAACACTCTGGGCAGGATGATTAATCCACACAAGAAATACTCATAGTAAGCTAGATGTGGTGGCATATGCTGTAATCCGAGACCTCTGGGATGCTGAGGCAGGAGGAGCAAAAGTATGAGTGCAGCCTAAACAGCTTAGCAGATGAACAAGACTGTCTCCAAAAAGATATTAAAAATGAACTAGGGGTATAGCTCCATGCAAAGGCCCTGGGTTCAATCCAGTATCACAGAAAAAATGATTAAAGGACATTTTACAACCACACTGGTATAAAGACAGTTATAATCTAGGCTGGATTAAAGATGTGAGAAAAAAATCTTCAGTCCTTCATTTTGATTTTAAGTTAAATTAAAAGGTTGTTTGGGTCACTAAAGGAGAAAGTTTGCTGTAGTTCCCTGGAAGAATCAGTGGCCCTCAGCCAGGGATGAGTTGGAGGGACAAAGGACAAAAATGAGATCAAGCACCTGCAGCCTCCAAGAGCACAGAGGCCTGGGTAGAGGGATAGCACAGGCGATCACCATCCTGTCTACCTTGATATCTTGCTAGGTATTCCAGGTGGCTTCAAACTCAGAGATCCTCTTGCCTCTGCCTCTCTAGTGCTGTCGTTACAAGTATGTGCTACCACACCTGGTTGGTGCTTCGACGCACTTTTGGATGAGCTGTCAGATTCATGGGTAGGGGTGCTCCCAGCACCTTCTCCCCCTCTCCAAAGAGCTAACAACACTCCAGCAGCCAGGCAGAGTCCTCAGCAGGGAGCCTAAGATGAGCACTCCTGGGCCTGCTATTGATAGGGCATGCCCAGCCTGGACCTGCTACAATAGGGCATGCACACCCCTGGCATGGGGATCCTGGGAGTGAGGTGAGCATGGGAACAGCAAAGCAGAGACTGTGCTTCTCAGAGAGGATGCAAGGCTGTCCCTGCCATGTCTGAGCACTTGATTTCATGTCTGCACATGCCTAAGCAGAGTGGCTTCCAGGCCAGGCTGGAAGGATGGATACCAGTCCATCAGAGTGCTCATCACTTTCATTCTGAGCATGTGGAACCCACTGGGCAGGAGATGCCAACTGGCACTGTGTCTTTCAGGGGCTCCCTGGCAGGCAGCACCCAGCTTAAGTTCCACAAGCAAGTGTGGAGGACTGGAGCATGTCCTGCTCTGGGCATCCTCTCTTGGCTGGCTCTTGTGGGCCCAGATTGTGCATCCTCAGCTGACTTGGTGTGTGTCCAGGCTCTGTGAGATGCCACACCAACGCACATATCCAGTTGCTTAGGCCAAGGAGCCTTCCTGGCAAGTTATGGCCTGGGATGCCTTCGGGTACCCCCCACCTGGCTTCCCTCCACCACGCTCTCAAGGGAGCTAGCAACAGGGCTGTCTATGAGCAGGTTCTTAGCTCTACAGGCAAAGGGGAGAGGACATCCTGAGGGACGCAGGCCAGCTGCAGGTAAATTTTTAAAAACTTTTTTGAGATAAGGTCTTGACAGAAGGCCCAGGTGGGCCTTGAACTCTCGATCCTCCAGTTTCAGCCTCCTGAGCACTGGGTTACAGGCTTGACCCACCACTTGAGGCTTACAAGAGAAATTGTCCAACCTGCAGTGAGGCAAGCAGAAAGAGACACTATAAGGCTGCTGGGAATTTGTCTGTATGAATGCCAAGAAAGAGAAATGATGCCACATTGGGTATACAGTGTCAGTGAAGCATTTAACCTCACAATGACACTGCAAGGTGCTGAACTTTCCATCTGGCAATATTTGGGCTCCCCCCTGCTGGGACACAGAGAGGAATGCCTTTGTCCTCCTCCTCCTGTCTGTCACCTGGAGTCTGGGTTTGCCTCAGAGTGATAGTGTTCTGTCATTTCCAGACCTGCCTGTGCCTCAATGGAGAAACTGGGACAGGAAGCCAGAGACACCAGGGAGGCTGAGGCAGGGTGAGGCCAGGTCCAGTTGACACATCCAGGCCAGAGGTAGCTGGGGCTGCTGGGTAGGTCAAGAGGGCACCTGGTGGGCCCTGGAGCATGTGCTGGGGGTCAGGCTGCAGCTCTTTTGGGGGTGACCATGCAGAGGACTGGGAGTTGGGCTGTGGGAGGCCAACTGGATGAGCAAATGATGGGATGCAGGCCACTTCTCCCACAGATATGGTTGCCAGGTGAGAATGCAGCATGGGTCATCTGCAGTCACTGGCACGAGGAAGCGGCATGTGCATAGCGTTACCCCCAAACCACTGCTCTGAGGGGGAGCTAAACTCCAAGTGAAAGCCCAGGGCTTGGGACACCCTCATCTGGCCTCCCCCTCCCATGCCCTGTCATGGACTGGCATCTGCTTCTTTGAAGTTACATGGATGTTGATTAAGTTTGCAGGTAGAATATAAGTGGGAGAACAGCAAGGATCTCAGGGCAAGTCTAAACAGAAAACACGAAAGCCTCGTGGAGAGCAGTAGGAAGTGCAGGAGGCACATACTTCTCTGCATGCTGAACGGCAAGTGGGCCAGGTTAGTTGAGACTCCCCAGTCTGCCTGTCACTCAGGGTGCTGGCCAGTGACTCCTCCAACAGTGTCAAGCTGTGTTTCAACTACTGAGGGGAGGCTGGCTCCTCAACTACAGGAGTGGGTGGAGAAGGGCAGGGATGTGCTTGGCCTGAGGGCTCTGATGCTAAATGTGAAAACACCAAGAGAAGCGACTGACCGTAAAAAATAAAAATGAAAGTCAGATACCAGGCATGGTGGAGCATGCCTACAATCTCAGCACTGTGTATGGGAGGCTGAAGCAGAAAGATCCCAAGTTCAAGCCCTGCCAGGTCACTTAATGACTTAGCCAGCAATTAAAAAATTATAAAAGGGCTGGATTTGGCCCCCAGCACTGCCAAAAAGGAAGGGGGATATATATGTAAATTTCAGCACTGCATCCACATTTTGCTTCTGGGCACACTGTCAGGGTGTCACCCTCTGACCCTGGGCCCTGGGGCCAGGTGAATGTTGAGCATGCAGTGTGCACGTCAGGCTTCAGAACAAGGTGCTCCCGAGCCATGGCCCGGGACACTCTCATTAGCACGTGCCGGGCTCTCCCAAGCTTGACTTCATAACGGCTGATAAATTGCTTTCTCCTTGAAGGTGGACTGTACCCCAAAACCCAAGTATTTATCACACACTGCCAGCACTGTGATTATACCTGAATGCTGAGGTGTTAGTTTAGAAAACAGCTGTTAGCTGATGCTCAGCTACTGGGGTGACTGATAGAGCTTGGGTGCTGATAGAGAAGACTCTACGTGCCCACGGGGATATGTGTGCCTAGGTCTCCACCCCTGGCTATGTTTCATCTTGACATCCAGAGCACTTCATCGAAGTAGCAAACTGAATAGAAGTCAAAGCATCAAACTCAAGGTCTTATGGAAACCAAACAGGAACACCCTGAGGGGATAGCTACAGGGTGCAGGGACATCTGGGAGCCATCCTGGGGGTCACCTACTGATGCAGGGAGAAAAAACTGATCTGGGGTGGATAACCTCCAACAGGGAACCTCCAAATGATACAGGGAAAACTGATCTCTCAACCTGAAAAGTACCTGGGATGAGTTTGTGTTCTCTAAAACAGAAGAATGAATTTTAGGAACAAACGGAGGTAATGAGCAGAACATATTTACTGAAGAAAAGAAAGCTCCTGTCTGAGAGAGGGACAGGAGGGGGTTCCTGAGTGGATCCCCCAGAAGCTGTCTCTTCCAGGGACTTTTATAGAGGAAACCATGCAGTGAGGCAAGTCTAAAGTGAAAACCTTGGAAAGTCACTTAGGTGGGCATGAGGTGGGACAAAGTTATGGTCAACCAATGAGGGCACAAGCACTATTGCTCAGGTAAAATTGATTAAGTCTGGGACCAAATGGGAAAGTGAGTCACGCAGCAAGCAGGAATGAATGCAGAACAGAACTTTATCAGGTAGCCGTCCTGTAGTAGTCGGATTAATGATTCTTCTGGCTCCCTCAGGGTGATGGTCAATCTCAATGTCAATCTTTAAGGAGGTCAGCATTTGCTTGAACTTTGGTCTTTAGGTCTGACCCCCAGCAGGAGCATCTGTCCCTCCCATAGTTGTTGGATATCTTGCCTTCTGTATTATCTCCTTTGAGAGATAATACAGTCAGCCCTGTCTGACTGTCTATAATATTTCCATCTGACTCGACTGCCTACAACACTACAAGAGACACCAGGTGCATGGGCCCCTGGCATGCTGGGGAGCTCCTAGCTCCCAGTGCCCTCCACTAGGAGCCTCCATGAGGCCTTCTACCCCTCACCTGGGCAATGGTCACAGCCCCAAGGAACAGATTTTTACTCCATGCCTCCTTTGGATGTGTGGGGGTGGGGGAAGTAGCTCAGCAGCACAGCACCTGCCTGGCAAGCACAAGATCCTGAATAGGATTCCTTGTAAAAAAAAAAAAAAATCACTGTGAAAGACTCACTGCCATGAATCCCCCCAAATCCTTTCCCTCATTTCCAATACACTCATCTGTTGACCGCCACTTTTTGAAGCATATCCCAGCACTCTCATGAGAGCCCCAAGCCATTATGAACACAGAGCCTCAGTACCAGGATGGCAGGAAGAGTGAGAGGCCACAAGGTCCACACCCATGAGTGGGGGGCCTTGGACTCAGCCTGGAGAAAGGCTGGGATGGAGTGGAGTCCTTGCCCTCAGGGCAGCAGCCACCTTCCATCACCTGAGGCTCCCACATCTAAAGGAAGAGCCGGATGGCCATTCCCCTTCCGCCTACTTCCTTCTCCAGTTCCTGCCTTTGTTTCCAAGCTCTCCTAACCCAAGGAGTCCCGCTGAGGGGACAGGAGGAGTGACTGGGTGGCAGGCAGCACTCATGTCCTGCTGGCCAGGACTCTTGCATTGTAGGGCTCATGTGCCCACCCCCCACCCCCCAGTCTGTAGGGTGACCCTGGGGAATGAAGCTCCCTGATAGCTGATGGCTTTGGGGACAGTCATGCCCCCTCACTGAGCCTTGGAGCTAGGAATGACAGGTCTGACTAAAGTGCCTCTTGCTAAGGGTAACAACCTGGCCTCCCATTCAGCTGACTGAGAAGTGCAGGGCCAAACAGCACTGGTGCTTCCTGGCCTAGCAAAACTGTTCACTGTCTCATTGCACTGTCGGGAGCCATTGCATGAGCAATGTCACTGCTTAATTATTTTAGTATAGATGGCTCCTGTGTTTATCTTTTTATCTATCTACTTATTTATCATTTGGACTTTCAAAATAGGGTTTTGCTATGTGGTTTAAGCTGGTCTGGAATGTACAGTGATCTTCCTGCCTCCACTTCCTGAGTGTTAGAGTTACAGTCACAGCCTGCTGTACACTGCAGCAGACTCCTCAGTTATTTTTAAAAACCCCTTTTGTTGATGTTTGGGGTATTGGGTCTATAACCCAGGCCTTTCACATGCTGTTAGGCAAGTGTTCAGTCACTGAGACAAGATCTCATTAAATTGTTTTGACTGGTCTGGGATTTGCAATCCTCCTGCCTCAGCTTCCCAAGGAACTGGGATTATAAGCGTGTGCCACCATGCTTGGTTTCAAAAACCCTTTAACAGTAGTTTCCTTTAATCTATAAAGACACCGGATTTCCCTCCCATTTGCTGCTTCTATTCACGTCCCAATAGTACTTAAAAAAAAAAAAAAAAAAAAAAAAAAAAAAAAAAAAAAAAAAAAAAAAAAAAAAAAAAAAAAAAAGCACAAAGGAAAGCTTAGAACACAAGTACAGCATTTATTCCGAGGTCCATGAGTTGTGAGGGAAGCGACTCTTTTCCTATGTCCCTCCCGGACACAGGCTGAGCCTGGCCCTTCTAAGCCTTGGTGCCTGGCTCTTCCCTAGCACAGCCAGCCCACATCTTGGTCCCACTGCAGGGCCGCAAGCCAGAGAGCTGACACACGCCTATAATCCCAGCACTCAGCAGGCTGAGGCAGAAGGATCACCACAAGTACAAGGCCAGCTTGGGCTACATAATGAATTGAAAGGCAGCCTGAGTTGTATAGGGAAGGAGATCCTGTTTGCAAAAGTCAAAGGTGGGCCAGTGATAAGTACCTCCCTGGTAAGCGTGATGTCCTGAGTTTAATCCCTGGTACTGAAAAAAAAAAAGTCAAAGGTGGGGAGGAGCCAAGTGCTATTCCAAGTGGCCCTGAGAACGGCCATACCACTGGGCTGTAGAAGCAGATGAAGCTCTGAGAGGCCGAGGCAGCATTTTCTTCATGCCTAGGACCCCTTCTCCAGCAAACCTCCTTGGGGACCTCCAGCTAAGGCCTCTTCTCACAGGCCATCCAGGGGCCCAGGCACAGCCTTTCCCCTCTAGGCCTGGGGTACCCTGCTCCCACTGCCTGCATCCCTGCCAACTGCACTCTCAGAGTCTGGGGAGCAGGCTGATCTGTAGCGGTTTCTGGAGTAAAGGAAAACATACCCAGGGTTGGGCCTAGCCAGTAGTCCCAATTAACCAGGTGGGCTGTGGGCCTGCTCTCTCAGCCTCCCAAGTCTCTTCTCAGCTCAGGCTCCACAGGTGTCTGGGGTGGCACCCACAGGCCCATTTAACTACAACTCATGCTTAGGTGGGAAGTAGGTGGCCCACAGGCCTCAGGGGATGAGGTCATTGCTCCCTGGTCACTGACTGCTCCCTTTGCAGTCCCTTTATCTGGCTGTCTGTTAGTGGCCTTCTTTCCCTACTGACCAGAGAGAATCTGCATGTTCCTGACTTAGAGAACAGAGGGCCACTTGTCTTCTGCAGGGCGCTCTGTGCCATGGTCCTATGGAGCAGGGGACCCCTCACTTCCAGTTTTGAACACTTGTAAATGATCAAATGTGCCTGCCTCTGCCTTTACAGAAGCCAGGCCCAACGTGAACTGGGCTTTGGGGCTATGAGCCTGTGGTGATGGGTTCTGGCCCTAGTGTGAATTGCTGAAATCATCATGGTGGTCATTTAATATGGCTGATGCCCTTAAAACAAAAGCCCATCTTCCCAAGACCACCTCCCCATTCTTCTCCAACTTAGCCCAGGACATAATATACTTTCACCCTTCCCAGGGTGAGCTGCCTCAGGGAAGACACCCAGTAAGCTCTCTCAGCTATATCTAAATATCCCCTCAAAACTCCACACCTGAGCCAGGGAGATAGCTCAGTAGAATTAGTGCTTGCCTGGCAAGCGCAGGGTCCTGAGTTCAATCCCTGGTGCCACAAAAAAAAAAAAAAAAAAAAAAGGTATATTTCCATTGGGCCAGGGAGATGGCTCAGTAGAGTAAGCACTTGGCTGGCAAGTGCAAGGTCCTGAGTTCAGTCCCCTGTATCGGAGGTGGCAATCACAGCAAACTCCACCCCGGCAAAAGGCCATAAAAGCCTCAGCCTCCCTTTGTTCCAATCAAGAGACTTCCTTATCTTCCTCACATTCTGTCTGTGTCCTCAAAGAAAATAAAGCTCTTTTCCCTTTTTCCTTCTGCCTGTTTCTCTGCTGTACCCCAGAACCTATCAGTGGTAAGACCCTGCTTGCCCACCCCCTGCTGTGTGGCTCCAGCAGTTGCTCAGCTTCTCAGACTCAGCGGCTCCTTTTGAACAGGGGATGACATCATCTTCCCAGGGCTTAGGGAGCAGGAAGCCGGAAGCAGGCACAGGCATGCTATCCAGTCTGCTCAGAATGCGAAACCCAGTCCTTCCTATAGGCCCCAAGGTGCCTTGTCATGGCTGGGGTCTCCCTAAGGGAGTCACACAGTGAATTCTCTAAGGCTGGGGAGGCCCACATGGGCTCCAGGCTGGTGCTGACCATGGCTGGCTCCTTGCTTGGCTTCTCTGGCAGGACAGGAAATGGGCCCAGAGGTCTTCCAGCTAGTGTACTGGCACAGAGGAGACTGGGTCAGATGTTTGCAGAGCTGCCTGGCTGCCATCCCCATCACAGCCTGGGGCATTGGGCCAGGGCTTAAAAGTGCCCTTGGAATATCAGGGCCCACCTTGACTCAGTGTCCTTTGGCAGTTTGAAGTGACATCACAGTCCCCACTCCAGACTAGGTATGTTAGGATACAGCTGGATAATTCAAGCAATAATTGGGCTGGGTGTGGTCATACATACCTACAATCCCAACACTCAGCAGGCTGAGGCAGAAGGATTGCTATGAATTTAATGCCAGCCTGGGCTACAAAGTGAGCTCAAGGCCAGCCTGAACTGCATAGTGAGACCTTGTCTCAAAAATCAAACTAAATAAAAAATGCTAATAGCATTGTGATCCACTGCAGTATAAAGAGGAAACTTCAGCTACATTAGAAACACCATGTACTTTACAGACTCCAATCTTTCCTTTCTCCTAGAAAGATAGTAATGGTGAATGCAATGAGTCCCAATTTCTTTTTCTCTTTTTGCTACCAGGAATAGAACTCAGAACCTTGTGCTTACCAGGCAGGCACTTATACCACTGAGCTATATTCCCAGCCCTAGAAGTCCCAATTCCTTAATGTACTGCTAAAAGCCAAGACTGTTTGGCTCCATGGTGATGAATATGATCACTTTATTCGTAGACACAAAACACACCGTCCTAGGTGTGCTTATTCATTTCTCACAAGATCATATCATCTCAGATCCTGGAGGCTGTGGGGAGAAGACAGAAATGCTTTTCACCTTAATGAAATCTCCCAAGGCTGGGGGCTGAGCAGGTAGCATCCAGCCAGCAGCTCTGGCCTGTGTGGGACTGTTTAGGCACTTACTTCTTTATTATTTATTGATTGATGGAGTGAGTGAAGACCAAACCCAGGGCCTTTGCATTAAGCTACATCTTCAGCCCTTCTAATTTTTATTTTATTTTTCGTATTTTAAGATAGGGTTTCGCTAAATTTCTCAGGCTAGGTTGAAATTTATGACCCTCCTGCCTCAGCCTCCCAGAATGCTGGGATTACAGGTGTTTACTATCACACCTGCCGCAGAATTGTTTTCAAATGAAAATAAAAATATGAAACAATGAAGCCTTTCCTTCAGCCTTTGGGGACAGTGACTGCAAAGTGCTCTGAAGGGAAAATCAGGACAGTTTTTCTGCTGTCCCCTCTGTGCCTTGGGGGGCCCAGCCTGCTGTGATGGGAGCCAAGTCTGGTTCAGAGCCAGGTCCTCAAGTGTGGCCCAGGCAGGTGGCTGCCTGAGTGGCTCCTGTGGGCTCATGGAAAGGACTCAGCTGAGCATCAAGGTGGGAGCCTACACCCCTGGGATCCTCCTCCCCCCAGAATCCCACTCTGTCTGCTCACAGGAGCCCACCATTTACACAGCAAAGAACCCACAGCCTCTGTGGCTCCTCTGAAGGGTGAAAGAGGACAAAGAGTTGCTGCAAAGGGCACCTGGGCTTGGGGGATGAAGATTGAATCAACTTCTAGGAGAGCTGCCATCTTGATCCTGTGTGGATGGGACAAGGCCCAGGGGAAAACAGGTACCCGGAGAAGCACTGCCAGTGGGGAGGACTGAGCAGCCCAGGGTCCTCTGGCAGGATTCCTGGACCAGGAACAGAAAACAAGGGTGCCTGGCTCCCCCGGGGTCAGCTCCTGGGCCACCTGCACTGTCCCTAAAACCTTTCCCTCCACTTGCTCCTGGAAGCAAATTCAGACACTCCCTGAGCCTTCCTGTTGACATGACACTGTGTCAGAACATATGGAAGTGGCACAGATTCCAGGCCAAAGGTGTTGTTAGTTTAGTTTGTGACAAGACTCTAACTATGCCCGTGGGTGAGCAGCCTTGGAAACACGACTCTGGAGGAATGAGACCGGTCCCACCGGTCTCACAGGACACTGCCTGTTCCCCACCCACAGCACAGCCAGCACACACTCACACAGGACAGAGTGGGTGTGGGCTGGGACTGCTGGTGACCCTAGGAGGAATTGAATTGTTTCACCGAGTGGATCTGGCTATACGTCAGACAATGAATAGACTTTCCCCTAACCCTTTTCCTCTGTTCCCACTGAAAACAACAGGAGATGTAATCAGAGAGAAGAGTAGGAGCCACTCCATTGGGGGTCAGGGTAGAGCTAGTGTGCACCAATGCAAAGGTGCCAGAAGTCATCACAGGCGGGAGTAGGGGGTGGGGGACTGCTTCCCTAGGAGCCCCATGGCCAGCTGCCTCCTCCTCCAGGAAAGCCAGCTGCTGGGTCTGGGCTAGAACTCCGCTAACAGGATGCTGGGGGGTGGAGGCTGGACACCCAGCCTAAGTTGAACCTCAGATCCCAAAACCACAGCTCAAAGGGTGCAACCCTGCTCCCCTCCTGCTAGGCTTCTCTTAGGCCTGCGTCCTGCACCTCTGTGGCCAGGCCGGGCCTGAAGATAGTTCCTACACACATGCGCAACTATACCACACACACTGTACGCCTCCCACTCATGTCACACGCACTAGACCACACACACACCAGAACATACACATTTGTCACACTCAGTGTATCACACGTGCAAATAACTGCACACACCAAACATATATATGACAGCATACCGCACATATCACACACACCCAACCACGCCGAGGCCCTGGGGCCTCTCTGATCCCCTCCAAGATCTGGGCAGTCCCAAAGGCCGTGCCAGCTGGGGACCCAAGGGTCCTTGACAAGTCTCTAAGTACTTTGGAGAGGACCTGCTCCAGCCGGCTCCCTGGGGAAACGGTGATCCTAGGAATCACCTTCCCCTGTGCATCGCTCGCACACGCGCTCAACCCGCGCACGCACACCTAGTGGCCTCTGGGGTCGCGTGCCAGGGATGTGGTCGCGGAGAGGGACCACCTGCGCTCACCCCGCAGAGGGAAGGTCTCTGGAGGGCTGGGGCGCGCGATGCGGGGTGCGGTCTCGGGGCCTTTAAGGGACCGAGAGGCGGTCCCGCGACGCCGGCCACGCCCATCCAGCGGAGGCCACGCCCCCGGTCCCCTCCCAGGCCACTGCGGCCCCGCCGGGCTGGAGGAAGCGGCCGCCGCCGCCCCAGACGCGGTCCCTGTTCTGCCGCGCCACCCGCTCCTGCCACACTCCGCACCGGTCGTGGGCCGTGGCCTCGTCCAGCGCGTGGCCGGGGATGCGCCTGCACCATGGACCTGCTGGGCTGGTGGCTCGGCGCGGCACAGTGGCTTGCGCTAGTGTTGCTTTTCGTCGCCGCGCTGGCCACCGTGGGCCTATACCTGACGCAGTGGGCGCGGGTCGGGGTGAGACCCTCGCGCGGACCCCGGACCGAGCCTGCCGTGGAACGGCAGCCGGACGCGCTGCTGTCGTGGATGCTGACGCTGGACGGCTGGAGGACTCAGTGGCGGGCTGCCTGGGTGGCCGCCCTGAACGCTGAGGCCGCGAGGACCCGGGTGAGTGTCGGGGGCGGGACCCAAGCGCCGGACAGCGCCGCGAAAGTTAGGAGGATGGCGGCAGCGCGAGTCGTCCTGCTCCATCGTGGTGCTGGGCTAGCTGTGGCAGTCTCGCGAGCTTATGTCCATCTGCCCCTCTGCCCCTGCACTGGACGTAACCCTGACCCTAAGCTGACCCCGACCTCCCTTTCTGAGTCCCAGGTGACTCCAGTGTCCAATGGGACACTTACTGATCTTGCACCTCATCGATGGATGGCTGACCCACATACACTTCCATCGCTAATCTCGCTGAACTCAGCCAAGAATTTACTTCCAAAAGGCTCAAATTTCTGGACGCAGGAAAACAGCATTTGTAATTGGCCAGCTGCTTGTTGGACCTTGTTGTGGACGCTTTCAGAGGTCTGTCACCTCTGAGTCAGCGCTGTTCCCCATGCACAGGTGTCCTGGCCACTCCACAGGCCCAGGTCTGGAGCTGCTGGGGTCACACACCCGAAGTGGCAGCCAAATGTGACCTCGGTTGTCTCAGATCAGACTCAAGAACTTATTACTCAACTCAGTCACTTCACACTCCTGTGGCTGCTTCTTTTGTCATTAATTACTTGGTGACTTATTTTTTTCTTCAAAAGCATCCTAGTTTAATGACAAGCTCCTGGCTATGGCAGTTGCTGTCTGGAGGCGTGTCATGGAATTAGGAACCCCTGAGCCTGAAGAAGCCCTGCTTAGCACGGGTCACCCCTTGTTTCAGGGGTGTGTGTGTGTGTGTGTGTGTGTGTGTGTGTGTGTGTGTTCTTGCATCTGCTTGTGCAACCCATGGATTGGCCCATGGCTGCTGGCCTTGGAAACATTAAACACTGCCATGTATGGACCCAGAAATCTTCAAATTATTCCACAGCAGCCCTGAACCTGGCCTTTGTCCTGTTACCTCAGCACATATGGCTATGAGGTTAGAAAAACCAAGCCCCTGACTGTAAATTAGCGTGGATCCAACAGTTCAAACTCATGTTTAGAGCCCTTGAAAAAAATAGCAGTAGTACAAGATTAAAGAAGACTGAAAGGTCATGTAATTTTTGTCTGTCTGATGCCTGGAATTTCAGCCCCAGCTGTCCACAGCAGGATGTCCACCCTAGGCCACTCCTGAGCCCCGTGTCCTCACCTGCTGCAGGCACAGATTTGTTTCCCCAGAAGCTGCTGGCATGCAGCGTGGCTGAACTGTGTCACAGGCCAAGGGCCAATGAGCCAAGGCAGGTCTTATCCCCATTTTCTGTGAGGCTGAAGCAGGTGTTGAGTTTCAATGATCTACAGGACCCCTACCTGGTCTCTGGCCTGAGTTTCAAGCCCAGAGGCAACAACTTTGGGAGGGTCTGTTTCATTGCCAGTCAGGTCTACTGGCTTGCAGAAAGTTGGCTGCAGATCGGAGTCAGAAGGCCTCAGGTTCTTTGTGCCTGCAGGGCCTGCAGGGAGGGAATCCTGCTCTGGCCTCGCTGCTGGCTTGGCCAAGCTGAGAATCCCAAGGAATTGGAGGGTTTGGGAGGAGAACCTTTCACTTGCATCTTTGCAGAACAGGGCTTCTGTGTTGAGGGACAAGAAGATTTGGCTTGAGCATGTTTCTCTGTTCTATCTGTGGCTGGCCACACACAGACTTGTCTTGACATCAGTTTTTCCAGATTTCCTGCCTGGAAGTAGCAGTAATGCTCTAAACTCAAGCTCAGAACAGCCTAGAGTTTCTATTTTTGAGACAGAGTCTCTGTATGTAATTCAGGTTAGCCTCAAACTCACTACACAGCCCATGCTGCTCTCTAATTCTCAGCAATTCTCTTGCCTCAGCCTTCTGGGTGCTGGGATGACAAGCATGCAACACCACAGCTGACTCCTATGGCATTTTTGTGTGGCAGTAGGTCTGTTGTGTGGCGTGGTTTGGTGTGGCATTGCTCTACTTCCCCAGCCTGAGAGTGCAGCCTGATTTGAATGGAAATGGAGGGTTTTGCAGGCAGATAAGATCTGGTAATGCTGTGCCACTCTCCTGACAGGCAAGCAGGCAGGTAGCACAGTGAGCAGGTACTATTGGGTGCCCTGACCCCAGTACTCATGCCTGCCCACAGAGTTTCTCTTCCCCTCCCTGTCCAGCCCACTAATCCCCGATTAGGGCTCACACTCCCAGCCTGCTCTTGGCCCAGAGAGCCGCAGCTTAGTAGCCTCCCTGCCCCCTGCCTGTCCTGGTCCTCTACCTGTGTTGGTGTCACTCAGCACTAGGCAAACAAGAGCTCAGCTGTCAGTCTGACCCTGGCAGAAAGACACTGATGACAACACGGTTATCCCCTCCCCCATCTCTCGTGAAAGGTAGGGGTTTCTAGGCAGTGGAGACAGCAATGCCTCCCAGTCTAAGTTTTACCCCAGCTTTCTGTTTGAGATAGAAAGAACCCTCACACTTCTCTAGCCAAGCTCCTGAGCCTCACTGAGGTCAGACAGGGCGTCTTCCCAGCCCGTTCTTGCCCATAGCTATCCTCCCCGTGGGAAGCGAATTTGACTCTGAGACCTAAGTGTTTCCTTTGAACAAGGTCCAATGAGAAGGGCTGAAGGGTTTGCTGTTGAACAGCATGTCCTCAGCAGTGGATCCTAGATCTCCTGGGATCTGTGGGTGGAGTAATAACCAATGGCTTCTGCCTGCCCTGATGACCAGTGACTGGACCCATGCAGGTTGACCGTGTGCTCCAACTCACCCTGGAAATGGTTTTCAATCAAAAATCAGTGACTGGGACAGTGCCAGGGGCTCTCCTGATATGTCCACATGTTGTTACTAGAGATCTAGACACACATGTGCCCCTGCCAACCAAAGCCACACACAGAGTGCGTGGTGTGCAAGAGTGTGGGCATCTGCTGAGTGGCCCAGGCCCCCCCAAGGAATATGAAGCCAGAGTCCATATTCTCAGCAGCTCCTGGAGTTCCCTGGCCACCCTTCTCGTGGCCTGGCCAGCTCGGACCAGCTGGCCCCTACTTCCTGGGGCCAGCGTTCTTGGCACCATGTGTCAGGAGCAGCACTAGTCCCTGAGCAAGGGTCCTGTGCTGCCACCAGGGATGTGGTTTCTTAGTTTGTGTCCTTACCCAGCCCTCAGCAGCAGGGACCCTGTACCAGGAGAGCCTCACAGCTGCTCCGCTGTCATTAGTCCTTGAGCCCAAGATTTCTTCAGAGGAACGTTCTAAGGTACACACCTGTCATTCCAGCACTCAGGGAGGCTGAGGCAGGAGGATCATCCCAAATTTAAGGCCAGTCTGGGCTCTATAGTGAGTTCAAAGCCAATGAACTATCAGATGACTTGTATTCTAAGCAAGAAAAGGAGGCTGTGTGAGCCTCGGTTATATGTGGAATGGCGCTGGCTCGTGTCTGAGTTGGGGAAAGTTATAAAGTCAACAGCATGGCCAAGGGCTGTGAGTCTTTCTGTCCCATACCAGCCTCCCAGTGGTGCTTACAAAAATCTGATCTAGACGTCCAAGCAGCTGCTGAGGCCTGGGCAGAGGAAGTCCTCTGAGAGGTCACTGCTGGCTCTGATGGGTGAGCCCAGGGCTGCCCTCCCAGGGCTCCTGAAAGGAAATTGGGCCTATAGAATCTGCTAGCTTCACCTCATGGAGATCTTCAAGAGTTTCCCTTTCGTTGGTTCACACATTGAGGCTCTTTCCAGAACAGGACTGTTCCCCAGGTCCCTCCTTAAGTCTTTGGAGTGCTTATCTTTTTCGCCTTATTTAACTTTTCTTAATCTTGGAAGTATCAGCTCAGAGGTGCCAGGTCCTTCTGTCTTCCCAGCCTGCCCCTGTCCCCCATCTTGTCCTCACAGAGCTGGATCATACACAGCCTCAGCAGGCCTTGTCATTGGGCCAAAAGAGGGGACAAACAGTGGCATGCATCTCTCCCTTCCTGGACATGGCCTCCTGCTTGTGGGCTGGCTTAGCCTGGGCAGAGTGAATTGTTTGCGCACTTTCTCTTGGACTTGTGAAGAAGGAGCTTTAAGGAGCTGACAATGACTGTGCAGAGTCAGCATAAAGCTAGGGAGTAGCCACCTTAGTCGCCGTCAGCCGGCTCCCAGCGAGGCAGGAATCCAGGAAAGGGCAGGTGTGGGGTCACCACCAACCAGGATCCAGCCATAGCCAGCTTTGCTCCTGCCAGCCACAGAGATCCCTGAGGAGGGACAGGTGGCCTCATTGTGTGAAGGAGGTGAGCAAGGTCATCCTGTGTCCACAGGATACAGGGTGTGAGTCCTAGACCTGCCCTTGGCTGGCTGTGTGACCTTGAGCAAGTCCTGACTTCCTTGCATACCACCTGCAGTCTGGACTAAGTGGGTCTAGTCCACAGGTGACTATGCCCCTGGAGCAGAGGGACGCTCCAAGAGTGGTATCGAGCAAAACATCTGTGTGTCACACATCCACAGGGTGGACTGCACTGGAGAGTCTCCTTTAAAAACTTTATTTTGAGCTGCTTTTTGATTTGTGGAAAGAGTGAAGAGGTAATTCAGAGGGGTTCCTTGTATTCTTCAGCCTGTCTTCCATAACAATTCAGTAATCAGAATCAATACTCAGGACGCTGAGGCAGGAGGATTGCTAACAGTTCAAGGGCAGACTGGGCTACACAGCAAGACCCAACGATAAGCCAAGGGAGGGACATTCAGCAAAATGACCCCATGCCCAGGAGCATCAAGGCCACAGAAAAGAAGGAACCAGGGAGGAATTACTACCAGCCTGGGGCTCTGTGAAGACGAGGAGAGGTTTTTACTTTTAGATACTGAAGGTGTTGAGATAATGTTAACTTCTTGTGCTATTACTATGTTAATTCCACTGGGCTCTGAATTATAGTAACATTGTCACAAGGGTAGCTTCTTAAATGGTTACAATGTTTACTTCCCTGGGTCCTGAAGTTCAGTAACATTATATCAAAGCTAATTCTTGGTCAGATTCTTTTATGTTTGCTGGTTGGTTTTAAGACAGGGCCTTGCTATCAAGTTGTGCAGACCCCTGGAAGCTGCCCCTGCCACCCTCTCACCGGGGCTCCAGAAGTTACTGGTTGGGTGGATTTCTACGTTCTCTGCCAGGGAGGCTTCTCCACACTGTCTGTACCTACATTTAGTCTGTTTTGGGTGTTCTGTGTGTTAGTGCATTGCCAGGAACTACACAGTTGACAATGCAGAGGTTCTGGGGTGGGGTTCACCGTCAGGATGGGGGCAGCCCCCTTTCTGTCCTCCCTCACCTACTCTGCTGGGAAATTCCATTCCTGAGTGCATCTTTCCACATCTTTCTGGCTGGGGGCTGAAGAGGAAGCCCTGCTGGGGTCAGGCAGGCTGGATGGGGAGGTGTAACATCCTTGTCCTGAGATTCTCTTCATAATTTTCTTCTTTTCTGAGTACAACCCTTGACACCAAATTTCTCAGCAGCACCTCTAGGGTTTGAACCTGGGTGGCAAGGTAGGTGTGAGGCTCTGCCCAGCCTCCCATGGTTTGTAAAGACTGCACTTGCACCCACTGGGTTCTGGGTGTCTTTAGGTGGCAGAGAAGGTATCCTGTGCTGCTTGCTCCGGGCCAGCAAGGGATGGCACCTGCAGATGATGCCCACCTAGCTTGGTGGGTCCGCTCATGGACAAGTGTCCCCAGCAAGCTCGTGGCCAGTGACCCTTCCTAAGCCAGCCCCAGCCAGCCCCCGCCTGACTCTGTCCCAAAGGATGTAGATGTTGCTGTCCCTGCCGACTTCCAGGGAGGAGGTAGATATTGCTAAAACAAGGTGGGGCTAGAAGTGAGTAAATCAAAATGCTCCCACAGAGATCTGTTCCTGGGTGTTGGGAGGCCCTAGGAAGCAGGGAGGGGCTCTCTGGTCTGTCTCGAGGGCCAGCCTCAAAGCTGACATCAGAGCTGGACTCATGGTCCATCAGCGTGAGTCTGATGGAGGGGCACTCCAGGATGGGTTTTCAGCTACATGTTCAGAGCTCCCCAGAAGCCTGTGAGCTTTCTGCCAAGGTCAGGACAGGGGCCAGAGTAGGCCTTCTGGTCCTGGGCCTCATTGTTGGAGTGCACCTGGGGCCTCTTGAAGAGCTCATTTTTAAAAGGCCAAGGCTTGGTCACCCCTCTAAGCCCTCTTTGACTCTTCTGGACAGCATCAGTCTTTGTACCATGCAGCCACATTCATTTCTTCCCACATCACATGGAAATTTTTTAAAATTTCCAGATCCAGAAGAGACCTGAGCTAACTTAAACACTGGTGGGCTGCGGAGATTGCTTAGGGGTAAAGCAAAGGGAATTGGGAAGCTGAAGGCAACACTGGAGGCTGTGGGGCAGGTCTCAAGGACACAGCTGCCTGGCTGGCCCCTCAGCCCAGATTCCTCGGAGAGGCCACTCTGGATTCTCACCCACCCACTGCCCAGCTATGGGTGAGGAGAGAGGGGCCCCTGGAAAGATGGGCTCAGCCTCTTCCTGGGGTGGGCAGAGGACTGCCACCAGACAGGGGAGGACCCAGTGGCAGGCTAGCGCCCCAGACCCTCAGCAGTGCAGGACCAAGCTGGACTGCTCCAGTAGCCCCAGGTCCTTCCTTCTGCTGTAGCTCTCAGCACTGGGCACACCCTTTGCTGGTTTTAGTGATTTTTTTTTTTTTTTTTTTGGTTGCTTTATTTGCTTTGAAACAAGGTCTCACTATGTAGCCCAGACTGCACTTGAAAACGCAGTGATCCTCCTGCCTCAGTCTCCTGAGTGCTGGGGCCACAGGTGTGCACCACTACCCCCAGCTTCCCTTGCTCCCTCCACTGTACCATCTTAGGCTTTGCTCCTGGCTTTTGCTTCACTTTCATTCTTCTCCCTTGCAGAGTACCTAGTGGGATAGGTGCCATTGGCAGCAGCTCCTGGGGGTGCAAGCTGCAGACAGAGCCATTACCAGGGTGTCTTATGGGGTGATCAGAATCGATTGTGAGCTCCAGTTTTAAAACTGTAAGAGACACATTGCGAAGAACCCCCTCAGAGCCCTCTTCCTCACTTAACACACATATCCCATTGTCCTGGCCATTTCCTATGGCAGCTCTGGAGTCCTCTTTCCTGATGGTCTTTACCAGGTGTGATCAATGTTAAGGTGACTGCTGGCATCAATGCCATCCAATGGAAAGGCAGCTCATACGAACACAAAGCTGTATCCCCACCTACCTAAGTCCTGTGCCTTCCAGCTCCTCCCCAAACATGTTGAATGGACTCAGGTCATGGAGGCAGCTAGGACAGTGCAGCTAAAAGCACTCAGGAAAGAGGATGCCAGAGCTGCTGCAGGAAGGGCAAGGACGAGGGACAACTGTGTGGGGAGCTGGGTTCTGAGAGAGGCTCGTGGCAGTGGTCGTTTTGGTCTCTCTTTGAGACAGGGTTTCACTATGCAGTTCAGGCTGGCCTTGAGCTCACTTTTGTAGCTCAGGCTGGTCTCAAACTCACATCCATCCTCCAGCCTCAGCCTCCTAAATGCTGGGATTACAGGCGTGCGCCACCACGCCCTGCTCTAATGGTCTTTAACTTAATAAACTTTTAAAAATTTAGGTGTTCATTGTAGTTTTAACTTACACCTTGCATTTTGTTAAATTTGCAGAGCTTTATGGAAAACGTGATTATTAAAAAAACAAACAAACAAACAAAAAACACTGCTTTCGGTGTGCCGTGCCTCACACTGCCTCTGTCTTACAGGGCCCACTGTGCCTCTCCTTCCAGCAGGACCTTCGGCCACAGCCCCTGGAGCTGGCAGTCTCAGAAGTGTCCAGTGTGGCCAAGTCAGCCCAGGAGAAGGTAAGCAGACCTTCTAATGGCCTTTCCCTGCAGGACAGAGTGAATTGAAAGCTGGGACTGGGAAGTGCCATTTGTTTTAGAATTACTGACCCTGCAGAACTCTTATGCCACTAAAAACTAAAAAGCCTGAGCTGTAATCCCAGAACTCTGGGAGGCTGAGGCAGTAGGATCACAAGTTTGAGCCCAACTTAGGTGACTTAGGGACCTAGCGAGATCCTATCTCAAAAATAAAAAATAATCTTAAAAAAATGGACTGGAGATGTAGTGCAGCATGAAGCCCCTGTGTTCAATCCCCAGTACCAAGTTAATAATAATAATAAATTCTGGCACATTATGGATGAGTATATACAAGGGGCTTTCTGTCCATGTAAGTACATATTATTCAGCCTTAAAAAGGGAGACAACCTGATGTGGACCAACATGCAGGGGGACACATGCCGAGTAAGAGAGCCCTGATTCCTCCAGAATAGAGTTGGTGCGTGGGGGTTCATGGAGGTTGGGCCTACAGTGGTAACAGTGAGGGGTGGCCCACTGGGACGACGTTCAGAGGCCTCTGCTGCATGTTCTGTGCAAAGCTGGTCTCTGGAAAGGTCACTGTGGGCACCTATAGTCTGCATGTGAGGGCCACCGTGGGGCCGAGCTGCCCCCTTGGGCTGGCCAGAGCCCAGATCCTGAGCAAGCTTCTGCCTCCAGTCCTGGGAAGTTTTTCTCCAAGCCTGGCTCCTCAGTATTTGGCTGGCATGTCAGGCTGCTGTGCATGTCTGTTAGATTAGTGCTGCCATCTCTGACCCAGTGCACTGTGTGTTTTCCAAATATGAAAGACGGCTTATTTGCTACGTGGTCAGCAGGATCCTGCCTCCAACCACCTCCTGCACTGGATGAATGTGACCCCTGTAGCCACTCAGGGCATAGGATGTGTGCTTTGCTCTGCAGTTAGGCACAAGTTGGTACTTTGGATTCAGAACTTAGGGATGTGGGCTCCTCCACTGTACAAAGAGAACAGGTTTTATTTAACAATCCCCAAGATTACTCTGTCCTCTATCCTTCCCCTTTCTGCCTGCTATTGTTTTGTTTGACACAGTGTCTCTGTGTAGTTCTGCCTCGTCTTGAACTCACTAAGCACCCCAGATTGGCCTCGAACTTTAACTTGCAATGATCATCCTGCCTCAGCCTTTCGAGTGTCCTCCCACCTTCTGGACTTGGATTGCTCTTTCTTCATTCTCCTCCTTATGTGTCACTTAACCTGTGTGGGTAATATCTATGGGTCTGGGTTTCATGTTTGAATTAATCCCATGTGGCCCATCTGGTGGACTGGGAGGCAGGACAGGGGGTGGCGCTGGGGGTGCAGGAGAGAGTGCAGTCAGCCCACCCCCTGCTGTGACCTTGTGGCCTGGATTGTGTGTGATTCTAGCAGTTTTGCCCGAGTTTACTGGCAAGTGAGCCTCGCTGAGGTTTCCGAGCGAGTGGTGGGCGCTCATTCCTCCTCCTTCAGGACAGCTCAGGATCCAGGGCAAGCTCCAGCTTACTTACCTGCCTTCATTGCTGCGTAATTAGATGTTTCCTCTTTCTCTGAGCTCAGGTGGCAGTTGCTGCCCTGCAGAGACCCCTTCGGGTTTACTCTCCTGACTCCGGGTGAGTGCGAACTGGCCCTCCTTTGGCCATAAGTGTGTTTCATGCAGGCTGCACTGGATGTCCTGAGTCAGTGGCCAAGGTTTGGTCTTGTTTCCTCTGCCCCCAAAGACAGGAGGGTGCCCCACCCGCATACCCTTGTGCGGACTGAAGCCAGTTGTGTGCTGGGCTCTGGGGTAGTGAGCACTGCCCTATTGGTGGCAGATGGGGGCGGAACCTCCTTGTGGCAGGGAAGTTGCTACACGGTATCCTCTGACCCTTCTCTGATAGGTTCTGGCCCTAGTATGAATTTCTGAATTTTTATGGTGGTCACCTATATGGCTGAAGCCTTTAAGACAGCAGCTTATCTTCCACACGACCACCTTTCCCCTTCTTCTCCAACTCAGCCCAGAATGCAATTTCCTTTCACCTTTCCCACTGCCTCAGGGAAGACCCCAGTCAGCTCCTTGGGTGTGTGTGTCTTCCTGAAACTCCACCCCTGGCAAAAGGCCATAAAAGCTTCAGCCCCCCTTTGTTCTAATCCAGAGAATTCCTTATCTTCCCCAGATTCTCTCCTACTTCTCAAAGATAATAAAATCCCTTTCTCTTTTCCTTTTACTTCCGTTTCTCTACTGTGACTTCACCGGAGAAAAATCTGTCATATTCCTGGAAAAGCCTGTCGTTCTCTAAGTGTACAGAGGAACAGTGTGCAGGGCTGGTGGGTGCTGGAGGCAGCAGAGGTGTGCACAAACGAGGCAGGCTGCAGAGGTCTCTTGCTGCCAGAAACGCAGCTGTGGGAAGTGGCTGATAGGACTGTGCCGTGCTTCCACTACAATCATGGTGATAGTTTTCAGCAAGTTATAGCTGAAAACTGAAGGCTGTGGAGGCACATGCCTGTAATTCCAGCACTTGGGAAGCTGAGGCAGGAAGCTGAGGCAGGAGGATCACTGTAGGTTCCAGTCCACCCGAGTGCCACAGTCAGTTTAAGGCCGGCCTAGGATACACAGCAAGATCTTGTCTCAAATAGGCCTCCCCCTCCAAAGCTTAAGATGATATAGTACTTGTAGGCCTCTATTCAGGATCGTATTATTGACAAAAGCTAAGAGAGTGGGCCAGCCCGAGTTGGGTGAATGGGTAAGTCAAATGTGGAACATCCAGAAGTCGTGACACTGACTTCAACATGGATGAACCTGGGGAACATTTGCTCAGTGAAGTAAGATAACATAAAGGGATGAATTCTGGGGCTGGGGACTTAGCTCAGTGGGATGAGTGCTCACCTGGCAAGCGTAAGGTCCTGAGTTAGATCCCTGGTAGTGCAAAATAAATAATGGAGGGGGGGATAAATTTTTGTTTAGAGGAGACAGGGTATACCATGTAGTTTAGGCTGTCCTTGAACTCACTGTGTAGCCCAGGCTGACCTTAATCTTGGGCAGTCCTCCCACCTCAGCCTCCTGAGTGCTGAATTACAGCTATGGATCTCAAAATGGTGGGGCTGGGGGCTGGGGAGGGGATAGGAGTTAGCATCTGATAGGACAGAGTTTCTGTGGGGATTGCACAGCAGTGGTGTGTGTGCAATGGGTGTGGACAGTGGGTTTGCTCAACAGATTGACCTGCATGCTTAGAAATGGCTAAGACAAGGAATTCCACATTCTGTGCGATTTACCCCAGTGATGCAATTGTAAACCAGTCACCATCTATTTTCAAGCATAAGAAAAGAATATGAGTTGACTTTTTCTACCTACCTTCCTGTGGCATTGCTCATTGCTGGGGGTTGTCTTAGAAAAAGAGAGGAGCTGGGGATGCTGCCTGGAGGGCTGGATCTGCCCTGGCAGTCAAATCAGGCATGGGAGGGACAGGGCAGCCCTGAAAGGTGGCAGCAATCACTGCAGATTCAGCTGAAAATGCGCCAGCCCTTACACTTTCAAAACAAAGTACAGTAAGAGGGACGGGGGTTCCTGTCTGCTCCCCAGTTTGCTTCTGGCTCTTACAAAAGCTCTGGTTCTCACAAAGGTAATAATCAGTATAGGAGAGAGAGAGAGAGAGAGAGAGAGAGAGAGAGAGAGAGAGAGAGAGAGAACTTTGTTTTATTTTGCAGCAGCACTGGGTATTGAACTGAATTGAGGGTTCACCCTGAACTACACCCCCAGCCATTTTTATTTTTTATTTTAAGACAGGGTCTCCCTAAGTCACTAAGTTACCCAGGTTGAGCATGAAATTATGACCCTCCTGCCTTAGCATCCCAGGTGCTGGGATTCTAGGTGTGTACCACCACACATGGCTTATTCAAGTTTTCAAAACTTTTATTCTTTCACATAATAAGACTTCTTCACAAGCTGTTTGCTTTTCTGTAGCTGAGCTGTGGTTTACCAGTCCTCATCAGGGCGTCCTAGGTTCTGTGTTTAATGGCTTTCTTTCCTGGCTGAGCGACATGGTCACCCCACTTCTGGAAGGGCTCAGTGGCCTAAGCGAAGTGTCTCTTGTTCTGCATCCCAGACAGGGATCCTGTTGATAATGAGCACCACACGGAGAAAGTTAGGCATGGGGCCTCCTTTAAAACTCTTCCTGGGCAAAGGATCCGGTGGTGTGTGCTGCTTCTCTTCTCTGCCCTTGAGGGTCCAGGTCTACCTTGGGTCCCTGTCAGCTTCTTCACATGGTCTGCCTGCTCTGCATAATTCTGTTTGTTTACCTGTTTATTTTTATTGCCTTTTCTGGAGACAGGGTCTTGCTCTAAAGATCAGGCTGGTCTTGAATTCACTCTGTAACCAGGCTGACCTCAAACTTCCAGCAATCATCCTACCTCAGCCTCAGTGCTGGGATAATAGTGCGTACCCCTCATGCCTGGCTTTAATTCTTGAGAAGAAAAAGCTGCAAGCCCAAGTTCCCAAAGAAATACAAACATTTGGTGTCAGCCCCCAACCTCATGCTCTCTTTCTCCTTTATGTCAGCCTGAACCCAGGAAACATTCAGCATCCAAGCAAAGATAGGTGTAAGCCCACCTGGGCACAAAGGCTCTGCCTGATGGTGGCATCTTGAGGACCTCATTTCTGGTCTGCTCTTTTTTTTTTACTTTAGGGCAGGGTCTATAGCATGTTCAGGGTCTCACTACTAGATCAGACTCAGCGATCTGCCTGTTTACAGCCTTTCAAGAGCTAGGATTACAGGCTTGTACCACCCCCTCCCCTGTCTCAGTCACTGTCTCGGTGTACCCCGGGGGCAGGGCTGGCATGGCAGGCCCAGGGATTGAACTCCCAGCCCCTGTGCCTGCTTGCAGGTGCTTTAATCTGCTGAGCTACTTGGCCATCCTCTGGTCTGCTCTTGGTGACCAGGCCCCACCCTGTCAGGTTCAGGGACCCCACTGGTCCTCCCAGGACAGAAGCAGCCTGCCTTGCATAGGACCCTGAAGCAGAGTCTCTCCTGCACTCTGGAGCCCTCTTGTGTCACCATGATCACCTTTGCAAATACCTGGCCATCAACACCTCCCTCCATGAACAGGTCTCAGGAGTCATCCCTTGTGACCAAAGACCCTCCAAGGTCCCCACACTGCCCACGTCAGGGTTGGGTCAGGGCAGTCTCCACATATTCTTGCATAGCACCACGAGCTGCTTCTCTCATACCACCAACCACTGCTTATTGCCTGGGATCGCTGGATGTCCCTGGGGCCTGGGACAGTGCAGGACTCAGCCCCACCAGCCTGCCTTGGGGGAATCCAGCTGCCAGTCCCTGTGCCCCTCCTCATTCAGCTGGTGGCTTCTTCCTGTGGTTCCTGGGACTTGAAGGCACAGCTCCTCTGACTCCCCATGGGGAACAGCTGCTATGCGAGCAAGATACATGGATGGGGGGGTGCCTGTGCCCTGGGTCCTAGAATGCCTGGGACCACTATTTAGGGGCATTTACAGCAGAGGCTTCCTGACATCATGACATGTGAGGACCCATTCCTGGTGGCTCAGGTCATAGGCTCCTTCCTCCCTGGAGGTGGGGATCACAACCCCAGGCTGGAACCCCCACCACACCACCAGCACACAGAAGACTCCAGTCACTGGGAGGAGGTGGTTCTGGACCTAAGTACTGGATGCTAGGACCTAGGTCACAGTTGCTTACAACCACCACCTGGCGGGGAGGGTTCCTTAGGGGACGTAGCCTCCTGCTCCTGAGTATTCTTGCTGGTCCTGGCCACCATGATCCAGCTGCCGCTTCCTGCTACCCTGCCCCCCAGGCCCGGCCTAAACACAGCATTCCCAGGTGTTCACTGCCGCCTCTGCGAGCTCCAACTTGCCCGGCACTGAGATGGCTGTGCCTTGGGCTTTAATTGTGCTCCTGCTGGAGAGTGGGGCTCCTTCTTGCACCCTTCCCTCAGGCCAGGTAGCAGCTGCCAGGAGGCTCAGAAGGCTTGGCTTCCTGGGGCCAGGATCTGCAGCTGGCTGCTCCTCAGCAGGGCATGCCCAGGTGGCAGGAACTGTTCCCAGGCCAAGCATGGCCCCCAGCTGGTGGCCACTCACACTGGAGCATTTGCCAGCCACTTGAGCTTTCTCCGTGTGGGCCCAGGTGTCCAGGGAGAAACATTTCTAGTCTGTCAGTTTTGTTTGGCTTGTTTTTTGAGACAGGGTCTGACCTTGAACTCACTGTGTAACTCACAGACACCCTCCTGCCTCAGCTTCCTCAGAAGAGGGCTAGGATTATAGGTGTGTGCCACCGTGTCCAGCTGATGGTCTTTCCATGTCATCAGGGTCAACTCAGGTCAAAGCCTTAAAGGAAAGTTCCGCCCCTCCCAGTGTGGAGGAAGGACTTCTGGAAGCTGAGGGCTGGGCTTCTTATAGGCCTGGGGCCAGAGGGCCTGTGTCAGCCATGAGTCTGACCCCAGAAGGGTTATGTGGAGAAGAGAGCAGGTGTCTGTGGAACTCTGCATCCAGTGTGAGCCAGCCTGGGCAGGCCCCAGGCCCACAGTGATTCATATTCACTAGCTTCTCTGCCAGAAGACATGTGGTACCCACTGCACAGAGGGGAAACCAAGGCAGAGTGTCTCTTCCCTGAGTGTAGTGCTACCAAGTGGAGGAGGCTGGAGTGGAGCTCTGGGCTTTCTGTAAGCTCTGACCACTGAGTCCAGACAGTGCTGCTTAGATAATTTTCTCCATATTTACTATTATTGAACCAGGAATCTCACCTCCATCCATGCCCAACCAAAAAGATGGGAAGTGGCATGGTGGGGCCTACCTGTAATCCCAGCCTTTTTAGGCGAGGCACGAGGACCTCAAATTCAAGCCCAATCTGGGAAGTTTAGCAATTTAGCGGATCCTTGTTCTCAAACAAAAAGGGCTTGCAGTGTAACTCACTTTGAAGAACTTGGGTTCAATCCCTAGTACTGTGAGAGGAGAGAAACAGAGAGACAGAGTAAGATGGAAAAAAGAGAGTGGGAGGAGAAAGGGAGGGAGGGAGAGAGGGGG
>PVKN010006294.1:0-21029 GCA_004027915.1 Capromys pilorides
AGATTGCCTTTTTTGTCCTATATTTTAAAGTTAATTTTGTTACATTCAATCACCAGTGGTATAATCATGTTATGGTTGTAGGTAATCTACTGAGAAAAAGGATCAAATCTAATGTGACTAGAAATGACTTTATTATGACACACTGTGTCCTTGAATTACCAGCATGAAATCAAACTACTTTTTCTCTGAAGACATTGCTCTTCTGGCAGTCTAGCTTATATAAATTTCATTTTAGAGAACCACAGGAAAACAGAATGTCTTAGCCTTAGCAGGGCACTTCATATTGAAGGCTCAAGGCATAAGCAAGAGCCAAGTTATATGGGCTGGGAACTTGGTAGCAGGTACAAGCTAAGCAGCTCCACAAACAGATGTCAAAAACTCTCCATGTCTGTAGGAGATAACTCTATCTGGATTCTAGTACTGAGACTATGGTAAGGGTTCTCAGCATCTGACCCAGCCAAGAAATAAGGGGCAAATATTGGTTATACACAAGATAGCCATGAAGTCTATTGTTTAAACTGGCAATTTTGAGAATGAAAGAGGCCATTAATAATTATGCCAAGATTAAAAATTGAAGACTGTAAAATAGGTCTGTAAGGCAACATAGGGCTTAACTTGCCTAGGTAGAAGCTCACATGAGAAGAATATAGAGCAGAAGGAATTATTTACCAACGTTGTCACCTTACAGATCAGGCAACTGAGGTGCGAAGTTGTGGAGGAAATTTTCTCAAAGCCTGACAGCAAGTCCCTGGCAGAATGAAGCCTGGTGCTAGGATGTCCTGCTTCCAGCTTAGTGATTTTCTAGTATGCCACAAATTTGTATAGTATTTTATTCCCTTCCAGGCTTAGTCACAACCTGTGTAATCTGTTTCCCCAGCCCTTCCCTTGTTATGCTCGAAGATAACATAATAACAACAGAAGAACAACAGTAACAAATAATACTTTCCTGCTTCTTTCTCTTCCTGTGATTACAGAAATTCCAGTTTTGCTTTAAATTTCTATAAAACAGTTCTAAGGAGTTTCCTGGGGTCAGCTCATGTTTGTCCCCTCTGCCTCCTCCTGAACTTTTGTGGTAGTGTAGCACACACACCCTAGGAGCTAAAGACCCAGAGTTAAAGGAGGCTCTGGTCCCTAGCTATTGTCATGACATTCAGCACACTATTTTTAGGCCTAAATTGCCTCTAGGTCCATACTTTTGTAAAATGGGCCTTTTAAGAAAAAAAAAAAAAAAAAAATATATATATATATATATATATATATATATATATATATATATATATATATTTGTTGTTGTTTAAGACAGGATCTTGCTATGTAGCCCAGGCTAGCCTTGAACCTCACAGCAAATCTCTTGCCCCAGCTTCCTGCATGTTGTGGAATGCCACAACACTTAGCTTTTAAAACTGCGACTATTAAATATAACAATAAACAATTCCCACTATTTGAAGTAGTTCCATTCCACATAGCCAATACTGAACTATCAACTCTTTGGAGATATACAGGATTAAGTTCCTGTGAACCTCTTGTCACACTTTTTGTTAACCAATTGATATATTACTGTGTTTCTTTAAAAAAAACTGTATTTAGGGCCAGGGAGTGAGCTCAGCAGCACAAGTGCCTGCCTGGCAAGCATAAGGTCCTAAATTTAATGCCAGGTACCAAAAAAAAATCATGTTTAATATATATTGATGATCTGTTAATTAACTAATGGCCAAGAGGACTATAAATAAAGGCCAAAAGAAATATCTCTGACTCATCTGATGGTCTCTGTAGGTCAGATCCCAACTTTCTTGCATGGGGAAACACTAGGCAGTGTTGCAGTAGTACACTTGATGGTTATTTTAAACAGTGATATCACCAAGAGGAAACCTTAAAATACAAAATGCATGGCTAAATTACTGAAAGGACCCCTTCACAACACAGCTGAGAATAAGCGTATCTGTTAGGGGACTTGACTTTTCCTCTGCTCTGTACTTACTCGTGAATGACTACTAATATTTTTATTGATTTGGGAGTTATAGACACATTTTAACAAGTAAATGAAAGCATAACCTACAAATAGTAAGCATCAGCTCTACATACAGAGCTGAATAGTACTGAGATAGACTAGGGCTGGGGCAAACTTGTTGAACACTGTGAAAAGCCAGTCAATCATGAGACCCAGGACACACACCCCAAACACAGAATATGGAATGACTCTGCAGTCCCTGAGTACTATACTAAACTTAACATTTTTGATTCTTCATTTATATCTAACACAAAACTAAGAGAGCCTCTGATAGGACAGCTATGTTGCCAGACCAGTTAATTTCTGATGAGACAACCACCTGAGATGGTTGTGTGAGGGAGGAGCAATCTGGAAATTCTAAATACAGAAGAGCCCAGCTATTGTTCTTGTAGCTGTTGCGAGTCTGTTCACCAGCCTACTCTCACTCTGCAGAGCATATTTCTTTTCCCCTTGCTATAAGCATAAATCATTGCTATTTTTTCTGAGTGTCTAGTCCAATTCTTTGTTCAAGACACAGAGAACCTGAAAAGTGTCTCTTTGGAACCCAAAGCCAGTGATAGTACATATCATGGAAATCCTCAATAAATGTTAGCTGTTGTTCTTGTGTAGTTGTTGCTATGAAAATTCCTTTCCAAGGCCTGTGGCAAAGCAGGACACCTCTCACAACTGTTGAAAATCTTTGTGATACCTATTCTTGCTGTCAACCTCAAGAAATATTTTCTCCAAAAATGTAAAGATCTAGCTTTACATTCCAGATAGAAAAGTTGGTTTCACTATCCTCTGTGTCCACTTTGGTGCTTACAGGTTCCAATACTACTGAATTTTTAGGTAAACATCATGTAGATCCAATCCCTGTCCACTCTCATGCCCAACCTCTCTGCATTTGACCCTGATAAGGTGATTTTTGTTACATATGTAAGTGCATGCTACAACAGAAAAAATCATTGACCCATCATCCAGCACACACACTTGAAAGCTTCCCCACTTCTCACACAAAGAGCACACTCTAACTTTTGCTTTCTTTTGTTTGTATTTTGCTTCTCTCCTCCTTTAGCTCTTTCTGTGGCCCTGCCTATTCTGTTCTTAGTGTCTGTTCTCGCTCCAGCCAGTGGCTGCCCTCAGGGTTTTTCCTCTTTCCCTCTGCTCTTGGATGACTGCGTTTGTAGCTCACTTACTGTCTCAGACTCCCTTTACCTCCCCCGCACCCCACAGATGCCCTTCCTGTGGGTCTCTCTTTAATTGAGCTGTTTGTTCTCCTCTGGCGTCTTCACTTCCGAGCATGACTTCCTTCTCATGCCCTTTCCTCCTCTGGGCCCTGGGGACTATTGTTTTCTCCTGGACAGGCCCAGCCTGTCGCCTTTGCACAGCAAGGGGTGTCTTCCTCCTGCTGGTCTCTTCCAGTGATTTTTTGTTTAGTCCTAGCTGCTTTCACCGTTCTTCAGTTCCCTTTTTTCTCTTATCTTCATCTGACATTCATCACCTCTTGCTTCATGTGAGTTGCAGATTTGAATTTTGGAAAAATAGGATTGTTTTAAATAGGTTTCCCATAGTCCAGGGAGAGAGCACAGTGTCTAAGCGCCTCCTTGGTAAGAGCAAGGACCTCAGTGCAACCCCAGTAATGCATGTCATGCTAGCCCTGGAGCCCTGGGTGTGCTGTGTGGACTACCGAATTCAGGCATGGTGGCACACACCTGTAATCCCAGCATTTGGGAGGCTGAGACAAGAGCATCACTAAGAGTCCAAGCTGCATAGCAAGACCCTGTACCAAATTAATGATAATAATAATAATAATAATAATAATAATAATAATAACAAATACTTTTTAAAAATAGGTCATGCATGAAGCTGGGCATGGTGAACTTCACCTGTAATCCCAGCACTCTGGGACTGAGGAAGTCTAGTTTGGGGAACTCAGTAACTTAGCAAGATCCTGTCTTGAAACAAAAATTTAGAAAACAGATTGGATTGTAACTCAATGTGATGACCTTAAGTTCCATTTATATTATCCCACTCCACAAAAAGATGGTACTTCAATACTCTAATGTACCTCCCTTCTAAAACAACACATGTCTTTGAGGAAATATGTTTAATTTATCATTGGTTCTTTAAAGACTACATTGCAAGTAAGTATTAAATTTACAGTAGAATATTATCTTCCTTGTAAACTATACATAAGAACTTTGTTTACATCACTAGATGATCTAACTTTTTGATATGTCTTAAAGAACACCATTCTTCCCCATCCCAATAAAATGCCAAAGGTTCCTTTGAAATACAAAAATGTATTCTATGCTTATTCCTTTGATCACTAATCTTAGTTAATCTTCTACATATCTGTTAATTAATTTACTTGGAAAGACTGCTTCTAGCTACTCTAAGGGCACTGAACATTGTCCAACAAAATATGACTCAGTCTTCAATCCACTCTTGGCTATCCAAAGGGATTAGATGGATGGACAAGGAAACCTAATGAAAGAATTCCTGGGATGACATTGTCATACTCTCTCCTCAGATTAAAATCAAATATAATGGTCCCCACTTTGGGCTCACTGCATGTCACAATTTTTCCTCTAAATTGCAACTCCAGAGGTGAGACCTCCAGCCCACCACCAGTGCTGCCTACCATCTTCAGCCAGCAGCAGGCCCACCAGATGAAACCTCCAGCCCACCACCAGTGCTGCCTATCATCATCAGCCAGCGACAGGCCCACCAGGTGAGACCTGCGGCCACACCACCAGGGCAGCCTATCACCCAGTGCCAGACCTGCCAAGTGAGTGAGACCCCCACCCCCCAGCCTACAAGCAGCTCAGCCAACTCAGCAGCCCGGAATGAACAAGCAAACCTCGGGCATGCAATCCTGCACCAAAGATCACAGCCACAGAAAATGATACAGAAAAGAGGCAAAATGCAATCTCAGGTCCTGAGTCCAACTGAAGCAAATACAGGAGACACTACCATACAAGAAAATGGGAATCATGCAGCCCAAATCTCTGAATTCATAGCATCTGAAGTAAACAAACAAATGCAGAAATGTATTGAGGAACTTGAAATGGAGATAACCACTGAAGTTAAAAAAGAAATCTTTGAATTACTAGAGACTAAAGTTTAAAAAACAGCTGCAGAAAAGCATAGAGGAAATCAGATCAGAAATATCTCTAAAGTTGAAAAAGTCATTTCTAAATTAATAGAGTCTGAAGTAGAACAACTGCAGAAAGGTAGAGAGGAAATGAGAGCAGAAATAGCCTTTGAAATAGAAAAAGAAAGGATAACTATGATGGAAGACTTAATAAATGCATCTAAAGAAGACATTGATAAAAAACTAGAAGAGATTAGAAAAATGATGGAATCCATGAATGAGCAATATAGGAAAGAAATAGATGGCATGAAACAGGTTCAAAGAGACATACAGGAAAATAAAATCTCAGTCACAAGCTGGTAAAACCTTATAAACAAAAGTGAAGATAGGATTTCAGATCTTGAAGACAAAGTCACAGCTAGCAAAAAGGTAAGAAAGGATCTCTTAAAAACAACCAGGATGCAGGAAAAGGTAATTCAACATCTGCAAGATGATGCAAAAATGAACAACTTGAGATTAACAGGAGTCAATGAAAAAGAAGGAGTCAATACAAATGATATAAAAAGAATATGGGCAGAACTAATAGCAGAAAACTTCCCAAAGATGAGACAATAATTGGTCATTCAGCTAACTGAAGCATACGGAGCTCCAAATAATGTCAACCCAACTAAAAACAAACCCAAACATATAATAGTCAAGATCCCAGAAATTCAGCAGAAGAATAATACACTAAAAGCCACTAGAGAAAAGAAACAGTTTACATTTAAAGGAAAACCCATCAGAATAACAGCAGATTTCTCTTAACAAACCATGAAGTCATGAAAAGCATGGAGCAGAGTGCTTCAAGTCCTCCATGAAAACAAATTTCAGCCCAGACTGTTATACCCTATAAAACTCTCTTTCAAATATGAGAGAGAAGTGAAATACTTCCATGACAAGGAACAACTAAAGAATTTCATGATGTCAAAGCCAACCCTACACAGACTACTTAAAAATACTTTAGAGGGAGACCAAAATGACTTGATTTATACAAATGAGTGCAGAAAGAACCCAGCAAATAGGGCAAGCAATTAAACAGGAGGTAAAGGTGTAAACAGCAGCAAGTAAAAGACATGTCAATCATAAGTCAATACATTTCAATTATACCTATCAATATAAATGGACTCAGTTCCCCAATTAAAAGAAATAGGCTGGCAGAGTGGATAAGGAAGCAAAATCCAACAATATACTGTATAAGAGAAACACACTTAACTCATAAAGAAACTCATAGGCTAAAAGTTAAAGGATGGAAAACAGTACTACACACCCTAGCACCTAAAAAGAAAAGAAAAAGCAGGGGTAGCAATCCTCTTTGCAAACAGTCTAAACTTCAAAACAAGACTGATCAAGCAAAATAAAGAAGGCCACTACATACTGTTTAGGGAACAATTTCAAGATGATGAGGTAACACTCATAAATATGTATGCACCCAACATGGGAACACCAATTATATAAGACAAATCTTAATGGACATGAAAAATCTAATATCCAATGCCACAATCTTAACAGGAGACCTTAATACTCCTTTAACCTAGAAAGATAGGTCAACTGGACAAAAAATTAGCAAAGCAGCAGCAGAAATGAACCAGATCTTGGAACAAATGGACTTAGTGGACATACACAGAGTGTTCTACCCAACCATTTCTGAATACACATTTTTTTCAGCTGCACATGGGACATTTTCCAGAATTGACCACATACTAGTGCACAGGTCATACTTAAGTATATGTAAGAAAACAGAAATTATACCATGTATATTATCTCACCACAATGCAATGAAACTGGAAATTAATGACAAAGGAAATCACAAGAACCCCAGAAATACATGGAAATTAAACAACACCCTTCTCAGCAACCAGTGGGTTACAGATGAAGTTAAACAAGAAACTATACAATATTTACAGTATAACAAAAATTGAAACACAACCTATCAGAATTTATGGGATGCAATGAAACAGTTCTTAGAGGGAAATTTATAGCCCTGAACTCACACATTAAGAAAAGAGAATGGCAACAAATAAATACACTTATGCAGCACCTAAACCAACTAGAAAAGGGAGAGCAAGCAAAACCCAAAGCCCAAGGACAGGAGGAAATTATAAAGATTAGAGCCAAAATTAACTCGATTGAGACAAAGAAAACAATACAAAGAATTAATGAATCAAAAAGCTGATTCTTTGAAAGATTAAATAAAATTGATAAGCCCCTAGCTAACCTCATCAAAAAGAGGAAAGAAAGGACTCAAATTCAAGCAATAAGGAATGAAAAGGGCGAAATTACTACAGACCCAGCAGAGAGTCAGAGGATCATTAATAGCTACTTTGAGACTCTTTACTCTCACAGAATTGAAGACACAGATGAAATGGACAGATTTCCAGAAAGGTACAAACTACCAAAACTGAATCAAGAAGACATAAGAACTCTCAATAACCCAATAACAGTCAATGAAATACAAAATGTAATAAAAAGTCTACCTACAAAGAAAAGTCCAGGTCCAGATGGATTCACAGCTGAATTCTACAAGAAATTTGCAAAAGTTATAATCCCAATACTCCTCAAACTCTTCATTGAAATTTAAAAGAAAATAGTCCTTCCGAAATCATTCCTAGAGGCAAGTATTACACTGATACCAAAACCAGAGAGAGATACAACTAAAGAAGAGAACTACAGGCCTTTTTCTCTCATGAACATAGATGCAAAAATTCTGAATAAAATCCTCACCAATAGAATAAAGCAAATCATAAAGAAGATTATACACCATGACCATGGTGGATGGATTCATCCCGGGGATGCAAGGATGGTTCAATATATGCAAATCTATAAATGTCATACACTATATTAATAGAGCCAAAGCCAAAAACCACATGATCATCTCAATTGATGTAGAAAAGTCTTTTCACAAAGTCTAACACTCATTCATGTTCAAAGTACTACAGAAAATAGGAAGGCCTCTACCTCAATCTGGTAAAAGTCATCTATGACAATCCAACAACTAACATAATTCTAAATGGGGAAAAGCTGAAGTCTTTTACTCCAGATCTGGTACAAGACAAGGATGTCTCCTATCGCCACTCCTATTCAATATGGTTCTGGAATCATTAGCTGCAGTTATTAGACAAGAGAGAGAAAAAGGAATAAGAATAGGTAAAGAAGAAATTAAGCTATCACTATTTGCAGATGACATGATAATCTACTTGGAAGACCCAAAGAACTCCACCAAGAAGCTACTAGAATTAATACACAAATTCAGTAGCATAGCAGGGTACAAAATCAACACACAAATGTCAGTAGCATACTTCTACACAGATAACAAACACACTGAGGAAGAAATTAGAGAAACAATGCCTTTTACAATAGCATTGAAAACAATGAAATACTTTGGAATTAACCTAACTAAAGAAGTAAAAGATCTATTCAATGAAAACTACAGTACTCTGAAAAAGAAGATCCTAGAAGATTTCAGAAAATGGAAAGATATTCTCTGCTCCTGGATTGGAAGAACCAACATTGTGAAGATAGCCATACTCCCTAAACTGTTTTACAGATTTAATGCAATCTCTATCAAAATATCATCAACATACCTCACAGACCTAGAGAAATCAATCCTAAAATTTATTTGGAACCACAAAAGACCTAGAGTTTCAAAGACAATCCTGGGCAACAAAGGTAAGGCAGGAAGCATTACAATTCCTGACCTAAAGTTATACTACAAAGCTACAGTAATACAATCAACATGGTGTTGGCAAAAAAGTAGAACTGAGGATCAATGGAATAGATTAAAAGATGCAGAAGGAAATAGAAACACACTCAGCCACCTTATTTTTGACAAAGGAGCGAAACATGTTTACTGGAAGAAAGATAGCCTCTTTAACAAATGGTGCTGGAAAAACTGGCTCTCCACATGTAAAAAGCTAAAACTTGACCCAGATCTACCACCATGCGCTAAACTAAAATCAAAATGGATTGAAGATCTAAATATTAAAAGAGAAATCCTAAATCTCCTAGAGGAAATCTTGAAGACATTGGGGTAGGCAAGAGTTCATGGCCAAAAATCAAAATGCATGTTTAAAACTTGAAAGAATCAACAAATGGGATCTCTTTTGGCTGAGAAGGTTTTTCATGTCAAAAGAAATTACCAACAGAGTGAAAAGACAACCCACAAACTTTGAAAAGATTTTAATTAATAAGTGTTCAGACAAAGGTCTTCTATCTAGAATTTATAAAGAACTAAAAATCATTAGGTTCCCAAAATTCAAAGACCCAATCCAGAAATGGGCATCTGAGATGAACACATACTTCTCAGAGAAAGAAATTCAACAAGCCTATAAATACATGAAGAAATGCTCCACATCGCTAGCCATTCATGAAATGCAAATCAAAACAACACTTAGATACTATCTCACCCCAGAAAGAATGGCTGTCATAAAGAAATCAACCAACAACAAGTGTTGGAGAGGCTGTGGGGAAAAAGGAACCCTTCTCCACTGCCAGTGGGAATGCAGACTGGTGCAACCATTATGGAAAGCAGTGTGGAGACTCCTTAAAAAAGTAGAACTAGAAATCCCATTCAATTCAGCTATCCCCCTACTGGGAATTTTTCCCAAAGAACTGAAAACATCATATCATAGTGATATTTGTGCACCTATGTTCATAGCAGCACAATTTGTGATTGCCAAATCTTAGAAACAACCAAAGTGCCCATCATCTGAAGAATGGTTGAAAAAGATGTGTTATTTTCATAAAATGGAATATTACTCAGCTATAAGGAATGGTAGACTAGAAGGCTTCATATATAAATGGATGTATCTTGAACATATGCTATTAGTGCAATAAACCAGACCTACATATGCCAATATTGTCTCTACATATGCTAGTATGTCTCCCTAATATAAGGACTGAAAAGAAGAAATAATTAAGTAAATAAATAGAGAAATAAATAAAATAAAAAAATAAATGTGATGCAACTCCACATAGTCCCCTATGGTTGCAACCAGGTGCATGTAGTAGGTATGTCCTACCATACCAGCATTATAAAATCTTGATGCACTTACTTCTATATCTGGAATTGTAAATATTATGCCCAAACATTAATCTGTTCCATAATTTAGATACTATGACCCTTAATACTTCTACTTTCTTTATCTTGACCCATCCACTAAATTATTACCATGAATGTTCTCAGAAGGGTTACCAAGGACCTGAAATACGATAGTCACAGTCCTAATTTGACTCCATTTCCTTTTCTGCTCAGCTCTAGCACTGTTCATTCCTCTTTTCAACAAATTTATTGTGTATTTTTTGTACTATACATTGCTAATCTAGGCATATAGGATAAGTTAATATAGCAAAGATCTATGCCTTCATAAAAGGTGCATTTTATTAGAGTATGGGAGCGGACATCAAGCAATATACATAATGCATTGTGAAAATTGTTAATGAGCAATTATTAATTAGCTGTATTCAAATTAATAAATTACATAATAGTAAAATAAGGGTTAAAGAAAGATGCTAGTGCAAAAAATACAATTGAAAAGAACAGAGTAAGAGAGTCAGGTGAAAGCTGTGAAAGGTTTTGGTGGAGAAAGTGTGATTAAGTAGATTTCATCTAAAAGACAGCTATTAAGCAGTGATTTGAAGGAGTTGAAGAGTAATCTATACATCTGGGGGGGTGAAGCTAATGCTAAGGCCCTCAGGTAGGGCATGTTTGCATGCTCAAGGAATAGCATGAAGAGCCCAGCACACTGGAGAGAGCTGAGGGGAGGGTGAAAGGAGTAATTCTAAGGGCTGATATCTTTAAGTCTAGAGCCTTGTAAGACTACGCTTTCCCCTGACCTTCATAAGAATTCTTGGTGCTAACACTCTAGTTTTTTTCCCCAAGTTTGCTCCTTCAGGAGTGCTTATTCTTGGCCAATTCCTTCACTGGTGGATTTTCCAGGTGACCTTTCCTCATCCTTCTCTGCTCCATCACGATCACCTTTTTCATCATCCTACTTCCTTGGTCGTACTATATAATAACCCAAAATGTTTTAAGTGACCATTGCTTCCAAGGTACACTTTCTAAATTGGTGCCTTAAGGAGATGAAAGTTGTGCCACTGTCATGGTCCTGAGACCATTGTTCAGAGTCTTAAAAAATAAAAAGAAAGGAAAAGAAAAACAAAAACAGAAACAAAAAAACTCTAAATCTCTGTCTATATGCTCTTGAATCTATCTCTAAAACTGGTTGGGACTGATATGTCCAAGAGAGCTATAAATTTAACTGAAGTCTACCAAGGTGCTTTCAGACACTTAGAATATTGTCACATTTGCCTACGTAAATTCTGCATTATCATTAATATTTCCACAAGTCTAACAAAGCAGGAATTAATTTTATTGTATACTAGAATCATTTCAAAGTCTACATTAAAGGGCAATTTCAAGTTATCTAGTACCAGACAACATTGGTGTGATTTTGTAAAAACTGACAGAGTTATATCTGGAATGTAAGCTCTTACCTTGATGCCAGGAAGTTCTGATCCTACATTTGGCTGGATCTTTCCTTGCATTTACTCATTTAGATGACTATATTTGCAACTCCTGTTGAGTGTTATAGCAGTTTACCACAGATTCGCTCACAAAAGAATTCATAGAATATGTGAGATTCTTGGAAGTAATCTATTACAGGCAACCAATGCTCAACCAGTGGGAAGATTGCATGATGTACAAATTAGTGTAATGCATAACCAGTGTTTGTTGCCTATTTTTAGATAGAACCTCATCCTTTGAACCTGTCCCTCCTCAAGCCATGATATTTTATCTTTTTTCAAAAATTTTTATCTCCTAGCTTGCATTTATTTATTTATTTATTTGTTTGTTTATTTATTTATTTATTTATTTAATTTAGCACAAGTCCTGACTGTTAAGTTGAACAAGCTTCAGAAACAGCACTGGAGCAAGATGTGATCCACCATCAGCCTGTGGTTTCTTATCTACAAGCTGATGGGGGCAGAGAGAATGAGAATGCTTCCCAACCCTATCAGAAAGGTGGGTAGGCTTACTTCCAGAAACTGATCATCTAGGAGACACTTGGAAGGAGACTGCAGAATCTCAGCACTGAGGTCACAAGGCTTGGGCATGACAATAGTTTTGAGGCATTAGTGTAAAAAGGAAAGGAGTGAGAAAGAAGGATGTTTAAACCTAGAAAAATATGGCTATAGAGAGATCTTCCCTTGAGTGAAGGCCATCACACAAACAATCTCTGGTCCTCACAAACCCTTTCCACATCTGTTTAACATGATCTGTGAGATTAGCACCCGATGGTATTGTTGGCATGGCTAAAGTATCTTTAACTCTTTTGGTTCATGGAAGAGGGCCAGCACACATATGTGGAGCATTCCTAATAAGTTGGGATCCACAGGTTGTAATTGCTTAATAAAATGTTATTAAGGGTACTAATGCTGAATTCTGGTTCCACCAATTGGCTGAGTCTACTTAGCACTGTCTCTAAGTGCCCCTCCCACCTCTACTTCTCATTGTAGAGGTAGTCATAAATATGTTTTGGGATTCCCAGCTCAAGGGATTCCCTCAAAGCCTCACAATCTATACTCTGACATTCATGCACGTGGTTTCCACCCAGCTTCTATCTAGTAACTTCCACAATTTTGTGCTGTTTCACCTAGGATTAGTAATTGGCTGCTGGACAAGTTTTCTGCACGATAATCCCTATAAGGAAATAACTCAGAATTTTCCATAAGTCCCATTCTGTGCTTCATGAATAGAAGGAGCAAAAGCCACCAACAGGAGGCACAGACAGACAGTGTGTTCCATCCTTATTGCTGTGTAGGCCTGCCTGTGGGGCACACTGAGATGGTAATTGAGACTGAACATGGTGGCGTATGCCTGTAATCCCAGCTCTTGGGAAGCTGTAAACAGGCAGATCACTACTAGTCTGATCTAGTAGTGAGACTCTGAACACCCTGTAGACCTTTCCTACCCCCCTCAAAAAAAAGATTCCATCCTTATTTTAGCAATACTGTATACAGAGGCAGTGGTGAGGTAGGATAAAAGAAATCAAGATAGATAGAAAGGAGACAAAAATTATAATTTAAAAAACTATATCTTTAAGAAGAGTGTAGCTTCTGGGACTCAAAGCTACTCAAGGATATTTGTGTCAGCATAACCTAAACTAATTCCTAGGTTAGCATATGTTTAATCTCTTGCAGACTCATTACATCCAAAATTCCTTATGGATACTATCAGCTCATAAAATGGCTTAGCTGAGAAAGTAAAGAACAGGAACCTGTCATAAGATACAAGAATGGCTTAAGAGAACTCAAAGAATGCTTAAATTATCCATCTTAAGAAGAATGGGCTCATATATTTTACCTGTCAAATGGACCATTATCCCACTCGAGTTCAGATAACTTTTCCACAGGCTTATAACCCTTCAAGAGAAACAAATGTTTCAGGTGCAAAAGATAGCACACCTTTCTCTCAAGGGCCTGCAGTCTATTTCTTTGAGTGTGCACTTTTAATATTCTGCATAATAGATCTCTTTATGTGTTTTTCTGATGTGTCATGAAACTTCTTTTGCTGAGATAGGAGTCAGCAAATTTGAAACTTCCCCCTTGGGTGCAGTGGGTTAGCCTTTCCCACCTTTGCCTTGGAGACCTCTTGAATGCTATGCAGTGAAGTAGGAACCTTAGAAGGTAGGGTCTGGGAGGAGGGCTTAGAGACTTGCCTTTGAAGAACATAATAGCCCATCCATGAAGTGAACATCTCTGTTCTGCTGCATGTGTCCACCGTGATGCCCCTCACCAGAGACCCAGCAGCAACGGTTCTTGCCTGACCATGGGCTGAAAACTCCTACCCTGTGAGTCAAAACAAATTTTTTTCTTTATAAGTTGGTTTGTTGCAGGTATTTGTTGCAATAATGGGAAGCTAAATGATACATAAAAATGAAAACTCATTTAGGACCAAGGGGCACACATTTGATAGGAGCCAAAGCTTTGAGAAAGAATAGTTTAACCATCCCCTATTGGTCTGGTATGTAGTGACTGACTGAAATTAGGAAAACCACTCTGATTAACCTTATTATCCAACACTAATAAATGAATTCAGTAAAAAAATTAATTAAAATGAGCAACAAGCATATGTTTCATTGTCAGTTTATAAAAAACTTAATTTCATTAGTTTGGGAACTTTAAAAAGATACTTACTGTGTATCTAAGCATATCTTGGAAAGACATATTTGGCTCTCATTTTGCCACCTCTGGCACCAAATATACTGGATTATTTAACTTGCACTATGCTTCACTAACTGGTTAGACTTTTAATTGCGCCCATGTCAGAGAGAAGCGTGCTGGGAAGAGTACAAAGGGATAAATTTCTGGAAGGGCATAAAACTTTGGCTGGCTTAATTTCCTGAGCCATCCTGTTATTTGTCACCGACCTAGATGAGATGGTCAAGTGCACAGATGTGCTTAGGAGGTTAGCTGTACCAGGAACCCCCAGGGCTTCAAAGGTGGAGGTATGGATTCATCCACTCCAATGCTGAGTCTACGTTCACTGACCAGATAGTTGCAGTATAACCCTCCTTTCACATAGAAAGGAAAACAAAACTTAAACTAATCCTCCTATGTACAGTATTACCCCAGGCAAGCAAGTCTGAGGCACTCATTTAAATGCAAAATACTATTTTTAGCTGATAGTGTCAGCTGTTATTTGACAGCTGATGTTATTTGATGTCTGGGTCTCTTGCACAGAACTCCAGTCATTTGCTAATGATTAATGGAGTGGGCAGACAAGACTTAGTAACAAGGTTCAGTATGAAGCTATGAACTGGTGGCATAATGATCTTTTCCCCCCTCTCTGCTAAATGATCAAAGTGTAATAGTTAAGAGGCTGTGACCAAACATACCTCCCATCTACATCTTTCCCATTTCCACCCTTTCAGAAACAGGAAAGATTTGATCAATAATCCTCTTGTTTGATGCCATTCTATGAATTTAGTTTGGAAAAGGTAGCAGTTGAAAATTAAGCCACTCTTTAAAATTTTGTTAAAAGTTAAAGCTGGAATTCCCCTAGCAATGTGTTTATCTTCATGGATCACAGACTTTCTCTGGCCCAAGCTTTGTATACATTCCCAGAAACTTGACAAAAATCACACAAGAGGAGGTCCTTGGAAAGGTTTGTGTATGTTTTTAAAAATTCATTTGTCCTTAGGCTTTCAGCAAGTCCTAGAGTGTGGGGACCAAAGAATGATCACAAAAATGTCAGGCACAGAACCCTCTACGGTGCTAGACAAGTGGTGGGTTTTTAAGCATCTCTCCCTGAAGTTGAATTTACTATTCTGGACCAGCTGCCTGTTATACATTCATAATTCTTTGTTTACTTGGAGAATCAAGCTGTTCTCTCAGTAGTTCTCATGTTGTTAGAGCCTAGAACAACATACCTGCTGATTGTCCAAGACTCTTTCTCACTCTAGACTGATTATTCAGGGAAGTAACCACCATCTGGGAATGAGAGAAATTCAATTACAAGTCTGAAGCAATTCGATTTATCTCTATGAATTCTTCACAACCAGTGGAAAATGTGGAGGACAGCTCTGCACTGCTTGGTAAATTCAAAATATGGATGAAAACAATTAAATGTTTTTTTGTACAAATGTGTCAAATGATTGATTATTGGCTTTTTCTTGCGTCATGCAAATGTGCTTGTCTTCCCAGTGCTTCATTATCATCAAACAAGTTACCAGGACAGCAGTTTGGTAGTGTGTATAAAAGCCACAGAAACATGCCTATCTTTGCACATGTGGCTCTACTTTTCAACATTTTCAAAATTTATCTTCAGGAAATAGCAATTATAGGCAAAAATTTAGACTACAGCATCACCTTCGTAGACAAAATTCCAGCAAGACAAGGTTTAGGACAAGTGACAGTTAATGCTATGCAGAGAATACCATGCAGCCATTTAAAGCTATATTTTTTGAAGCATAGTTAACTGCATGGGGAATTTCCATATTATCAAAAGGAAAAAAAATTGGAGAAAGAAAGAAGAGTTGTGGGAAGGACAAGATTGAAAGGCATAAGACAAGAATGTGAACAAATAGTTTTTTTGATCCAACGATCACAATTCGGTGAACAAGACATGGGCTGCCACCCGGGGTGCTAAGGTCAGCTCACACAGGCTCTTAGTGGACCTCCCTTCTTGCTCACGTGATCAATTGGTGTTGATATATTCCATAAAATTCTAAAAAAATTAGGGTAGTGAAGAGCAAGAGTGGGTAAAATTATGAGCATCGGTCCTTCACCTAAACCAGGAAAATTTCTCATTTACCGACTGCCTTCTAGGGCATTCTTAGTGTGCTTGGTCAAATTTTTCTTTTTTTCTTTAATTAAGAAATTTTAATGAAGATTCTTTAATCGCTGAGCTTTCTTGTAGCCACAGTAGATTCTCTCAGGCATACTTCCTGAAGAAAATAGAATCAAAGTCAATTTTCTATAGTCCATTCATTTCTTAGCCCATTTAAATCAGGCTTTGAATTTCACTATATCTTTGGAACTTCACTGACAAAGGTTACAGTGGCTTCTTAAAATCCCCAATCCTAAAGATTCCTTCAGGTTTCATCTGCTTAGATATTTAAGAATGTTTAACAATTCTTTGTTGAAATTCTCTAAAACTTTTTGAAGGCAACATCAGCTCATTTCACTTCTTTTTTTCTTTTTAGGGATGTGTGTGTGTGTGTGTGTGTGTGTGTGTGTGTGTGTGTGTGTGTAGGATCTCACTATGCAGCTCAGACTTGTAGTCATTCTCCTGATTTCTGTCTCCCTAGTACTGAGATTACAGGCATACAACACCATGCCCAGACTCCATCATGCCAGCTCAGTAATGCAAGGGCGGGGCTGGCACAGCATGTAGTGCCAGGCATCAAACCCTGGCCCCTGTGCTTACCTAAGCAAGTGCTTAGTCCACTGAGGTATAACCCCAGCTCTTCATTTCACTTCTTCCACTCTTATCATTCTTTTTTTTCCTCCCTATTAGTCTTGGCCATTTCCTTAGACCCCCTAAAAAATATCTCCTTATTTTTGAAGATTCATCTCAAAATTCAACACCACTGTGACATCTCTATTTACTCATTCATGTTACCTATTTGCCTACTCAAAGATGAGTTTATATGGAAATTTGAAAAATGCATTGTCTTATTATTTGGTTATAGAACTTGGTTTTACTTTTTCATAAAATAAAAAAATAAAACTTAAGCATTAGGGCCCTTCATTTTCAAAGATTTCTTCCAATGTCCTGAGTCTTACATGTTCGTGAGGACCTGTAGCTCTTGGTAAAACTTGTAGATGTAGTTTATTTTAATTGTGATGAATTAAGTCTAATGTGGTCCCTTGGTTCAAAACTTAAATCTTTCATAATTGTCAAAGAGATGGTCCTTTTCATGCTTGTCACCCAGTGCAGAGGTCACAAAACAAAAACAGCTTCTATTTGGGAAATAAAATGTTTGCAACAAAATTGCTCATGAATTGAGGCACCACTGTACTTCTCTGTCTCTTCCAACCAGTCACATTCCCTTTCACATTCATCTCTTTGTACTAGATAGTATAGAACAGCTGGGGGCACTTTAAGCATCCCACTGTCTCTGGAGAGAGAGAGACAGAGAGAGGGGGGAAGGGAGAGAGAGAGAGGGACTATTTCATGAAGTATATTTATATTTTTCACTATCACTTCAATGTATTAAGTAACACTCGTCAGATGGCAGATGACTTCCAGGAATACTCCTATCACCTGTGATGTTGATTCTTTCTCCCCTGTGACACTCAGGGCAAGAGAGTCCAGAGGATTCCTCAGAGTAGGAAAAGACATTTGCAGCTCACATGGGATTATAAACATAGTTAGATGAAGCTAGGTTTGGAATGTACTGAACTCTTTCCAATCTTTAAGTATAAAAGATTTCTATTTATGAGTAACATGATAACCTTCAATTAAAATCATCAGTAAAAATAAAGTTAAATCAACTATGCTACATAAAAAACAGGATTACATTATATAGAAAGTGATATCTAGAAATCGTTGTTAGCTGGGCATGTTGGCACAGGCCTGCAACCCCAGAAATCTGGGATAATGAGGCAGGAAGGTAACAAGTTAAAACCCATCTTGGAGAGCTGAGCGAATTAGCAAGACCCTAATAGAAATTTTGAAAATGTTTTAAAAAGTGGGAGGGTGGTCTGGGGATTATAGTTGAGTGTAACCCTTAATTCAATCCAGTATCAGAAAAGACAGACAGACAGACAGACAGACAGACAGACAGACAGAGACATTACTATATGAAAATGTCATTAAAAATATAAAAGCTGAGTATGGTGTTGGATGCTCATAATTCCAGCACTCAGGAGTCTGAGGTAGAAGGATTGCCCCACATCCAAGGCCAGCCTGAACTACATAGTGACGTTCTATTTCAAAACACAAAACATTCTAATTAATTAATTGATTGATTAAATGCAATCAATAAATATGAAGAACATACCATAGAAATTTGTTAGGCAAATAGTTAATTTAAGTATATTTTTCCATCCTTTTTAAATTTTGTGATGGTCCCAGTATCTGTCAGATTTTTTTATGTATTTGGTATAGGGTCTCACTGTGCAGCTCAGAATCAAAGCAATCCTCCTGTTTTCAGCTTCCCCAGTGCTGGGATTACAGGTGTGTGCCACCACACCAACTCTGGGTGGTTGGCTTAGAGCACCTGAGAGCAGGGCTGGTGCTGCCTGTGGTATCAAGGATTGAACCTCATCTGTCAGATTTTTTCAAATTGAAGTTTTTTAAATAAACTAACAGAGCCAGGCATGGTGGTGCACACCTATAATCCCAGCACTTGGGAGGCTGAGGCAGGAGGATCAGTGCGAGTTTGAGATCAGGCTGAGCTATAAAAGTGAGCTCAAGGCTAGCCTGAACTGCACAGCAAGACCCTGTGCAAAAAGACTAAATAAATAAATAAATAAATAAACTAACATTATGTCATATACTATTTATTTTTATTGTAAAACATAACAGTTGCCATGGTCATATAAAATGTCTCCAAAAAGTACCAATATTTTATTTTATAACAACATCAATCTCTATGCATGTATAATCTGAAAATAAAAATTTTTGCTCCACAGTGTTTTTGTTACCAACTAAAACATTCTGGCAGAAACCATTATATTAAGCAATGTCATTGAACTTATTTGGAAAGTTGATTCAATTAGATGTGCTCCTAATGAGCATAAATTACTTATGAATTTGTGAACTTTTTCATAGAACAACTAAATCAAAATCTGTAGAAGCATGGCGGTGAAGTTTTTATTAGTAGAAAGAGTAGCAATATAACTATTCTATGACAGTGTGTTGTTACTTGGGTTTGTGAAGCACCAATAAATATATGTGTAACCCTGTTAAGCAACAGAGAGACATACAGGGCTCCACTACTGAGAGTTTCACTCTACAACTTCATAGTTCTTTAATTACTTATGACTTCTTTGATGATGCACTGAATTTATTTGCACATATAAATATTAGTATGGTAATTAGCTTATTATATACAATTAGCTTTTGTTGCTGTCAAGAATGAAACCACTGACAAGCAACTATTTCTATATTAGCTTCAAATGTATGACAAAACAATACCATTTCCTCCTTGATTAATGAATTTTGTAAGACCTCCATATTTTTTAAAAATTTTTTTATGCATTTAGAACAGGGGATACAGGGTCTATAGGGTCTCACTATGTAGATCAGATTCTCCTGTTTTCAGCCTCCCAAAGTGCTGGGATTACAGGGGCGCGCCACCACACCCGGTGTCAATCACAGTCTCAGCCCGCCCCAGAGGTGAGGCCAGCACCGATCAAACCCTGGCTGCTGCACCATGCTGAAGCAGGTGCTTTAGTCCACTGAGCTATTAGGCTGGCCCTTTCTTAAAGTTTTATTCATTGAAGTTTGTTTTAATGTTTTTACTGTAAGCAAAGTTCCTATACTTAAATTTATATGATAGCTTTGCAATATTTTTCACACAAAGAGCTGTCTAAGTCATACTAACACTAGGTTTGACACATCTAGAGCCTCAGTCTTCACTTTCCTGGCAGCACAGAAAGTATCGCAGTTCTTCACCTGATGACCCCACAGCACTTGGCTCAGTACATCATCAATAAATGTTGATTGGAAACTATAGCGTGTCTCAAGTCTTAGGTTGTGCTTTATCCTTGACAGTGGAACTACAGGCATTATTAGAAAATCTTACAAAACCAAAGTGCATTCAGAGGGATCTCATTCAGTTTTGTGCTCCTCTGTTCATTCAGTGCTTCCACATGGCGCCTTTCACTTCACCTTTACAATGTCCCCAGCTCTGAGCTATCCAAAGGCAGAATGAGGGGAAAAATGCAGGAATGGTTCAGTGTGGAGACTGCAAAATAAAGAAAGATTATTTGGCTAGGACTCCTTGAAACAGAGGGCTCAACATTACCCTTTTCCTGTAGACTACCCAGTAGTGAGCATCGGACCCAAGGCTTTAAATCTTTATTTATTTATGCATTTATTTATTTATTTATTTGTTTGTTTGTTTTCTTGCCCCTGATGTGCACTGAGATAGTGATTGAGACTGAGTGCAGTGGCACATGCCTATAATCTCAGCACTTGGGAGGCTGAAAACAGGAGAATCACTATAAGTCTGATCTACATAGTGTGACCCTGTAGACCCTGTGCTAAAAACTACATATATGTATATCCAGGAAAACATGTCCATATATATATATATATATATATATCTCCAGGAATAGAACTCAGGGCTGCACTGATGAACTATACCACAAAAACCTCATTTTTAAATATCAGTACCTCTTTTTTAAGTCAGACATTTTGAGGGGCCCCTCATTCTGTGTAGCCATTACAAG
>PVKN010006295.1:0-28856 GCA_004027915.1 Capromys pilorides
GTGCTTTAAAATAATTTCCCCTTTGTATGATAAGTGTGTAATTAACTAAATAAAAAGTATTTCAGTCCACGTAGCAACTCCTCACACTAAACATAGTCATTATGTACTGCAAACCTACCAAAAAATTGAATATATTTCAGAGAATTAGGGTTTTTCTGGGGGGTGTGTGGCTAAGTGAAGTATTAAAGGTCATTTAATTGAGGGTCAGAGAGACTTTAACAGTCCCTGTCACCTCCCCACTTCTTCATGTCTGGTTTAAAATAGCATCTAGGGCCAGCCAAATAGCTCAGCAGACTAAAGTGCTTGCTTCAACAGATACAGGGACTGGGGTTCAATCGCTGGTGTTCTGTGCTGGCCCTGCCCCTGGGGCACACAGACAGTGATTGAGACTGGGTGTGGTGGCGTGTACCTGTAATCCAAGCACTTAGGAGGTTTGAAAAAGGGGGATCACTATGAGTCCTATCTGTGTAGTGAGTCCCTGTAGACCCTGGCCTAAATACATTAAAAAAAAAAATTAGCTTTGTAGAAAGGTGTAAGGCTTGAAGTTCATACACGTCAAGTCAGCATTTGGCCAGTTTTGCATCACTGGATCTTTGTGCCTCTCTAGACTCTTTGTAAAATTACTCAAACTGGGGAAATATTGACTCACGTTTTAACACCCAAGCATCATTTAGTGGCACTGGTTCACCCTGTTGTCATTTAGTTCTTTCTCCAGTTTTTGTTCATTTAGAGAATGAAAAGCATGAAGTATGTATTCTTTATTTCACTCACTTTCAAGTTTCTGCAAGGAAAGAAAGGAACAAATAATGATGCGTATCATTTTGATCATTCTTTGTCTCCCTTCTTTCTCTGCCTTTACCATGTTAAAGTGTCTTACATCTGTCTCTGCATCTGAATAGTTCCGGTGACCTGGGACGCTAGGTCTGTGGGTCTCAGGTTCTGAGAAGAAAGGGGCCCGAGGTACCGTGTGGTGCCGTGGAAAGGTCAGGAGGAGAAGCTCACAGTTAGCCCAAGAACCGATTTGCACAAAGTTGGAAACTGAGCAAGGTCTTACTTCTGTGCATCCCATGCATAACTTGTTGCTTAGACTGTTGGGGGCTCGTTGGTCACAGATCAGTTCCTGGTTCTGTTCACTAGCTGAGTTAGGATTGGAAACCAGATCTTCTTTCCCAACTTGGGTGATTCCTTAACAGTGCACAACAGCATTGCTTTTGAACATACTAACCAGCATGCCTAGCAATTTTTGGTCCCAGATTTTAAGACACAATTGGAAACTGTAATCATTAAGTAGTAAGGCAAGTATATCATTAAGTTATCACTATGAATGGATCCATTGGAGACGAGAGACACATTTATCTTATTCTCAGGACAAAGTGTTGCAGTAGAGGAACTTTTGCGTACCAAGCCACATCCCTTCTGCCTCCTAGGCCTTAGTTTACTTGTCTGTAAGATGGGACTAATCTTACCTCAGTAGTTTGTTAGGTTTGAATGATAGAGCTGACAGCCAATGGTTTAGTTGTATTTCAGAATGCTGCCACAGGCTGTCAAATGCCACCTGATTGGGAAGCTTTATCCTGCACCACTTCTGCACTGCTTGGGGTACTTGGGACTGTCTCAGCTGCTAAGTACAGTTCTCCAGCATTCAAGGGCCAGATAGTTTAGTTTCTAGTCCATGGATATTGCATCAAACCCTAAAATTATGCTCTTTTTAAAAAATTCCATGTCCCTGTTATAATTAGATTTACTTTTTTAAGCTATAAACATGTAATAAATTTTTAATTTTAAAAGTTACCACTATACTGTCACCCTTGAAATAGTTTCACGTCTACTTTCCTAAAGTCACCTTCCCCACTCAGAGATTCTTGCTTTGTTTGTGAACAGCTAGAACAAGCGATTTTTGTCTTCCTTGTCTCCTTGTGCAGTGGTTGTTATTTCCAGGTGTGAACTTGGAGCATTCTGCTTGGAGACAGCATTTCATTTCCTCTGTTGTCGCAGGTTGGATTATATCCTTGTACTCTCTATTCTTTCTTTGGGGATTCATCCAAGTTCTCAGATGTGGGACACTTAGGACTTCGTTTCAGTGTTGATAAGCCAAGAATTCACTTGACACTGGGTTTTAGTTGTGACTCTCTAGATTTGTACATCTCCCAAGATAAGATCTACGAAACACAGAAATATAGATTCCAGACAAAGGATAGCAAATTACAAATCATTCAGTAACAATAAAAATCATTCATTATTTGTTCTCTTACCATTATTTCTTCTTCTCTTAGACTGTTAGGTCTATCTGAATTCTGTTTCTCTATTCCAGGACAACTATGTCTTCCAGTGAATTTAGCTGAAGAGAATTAAAAGAAAAACCCTTGGGACTTCCTTGGAGCCAGCTTAGAGCCTCAGCCATGCTTCCCTTCAGCTTGTAGAAATCAGTTATCAGCTCTCCTTCCCTTTTCCTTTTCTTTCATTGTTTCTCTCCCCTTTACTTTCCTTCTTCCCTCCCGTCTCTTCCATCTTTATTTCCTAACCCTGCCCTTCCCTGAAGTTTAATCTTCTCCCTGAATGGTAGAGTCATCCACTTTCCTACTACTATGATAACAGCTTTCTTGGCTATGGCTTTTCACTCTTGAAATGACTGGAGATTTTCTAAAGCATGTTAACCGGGAGATAAGTTTTGTAGTAGGGAAAAGGACAGGTACCCTTCTTGATCAGGATTCTAGCACTTAGGTCTGAAAGTGGCCAATGAACACAAAGAAATGAAAGTAGAAATCCCGCTGAAGCCGTCTTTGATGTCACTGCCTGTCCCTTCAGAGTGCCAGAGCACTGCAGCTGTGCGATTTGCCTATGGAGTGGTTCATATTCCAGCTCTCCGAAACTGGCAAGGGCATAATGGTTGGTGCACACTACAGTATTTGGAAAGTGGTGCCGTGGTAATTTTTCAGCTGTATGGTCCCTGCAATTGTTTGGGCCTTCAGATTTTTCAGATTCTGACTAGTCTGTGTTTTACAGAATAAAGATTCTTAAATCACCTGCACAGGAGACGCTTGTCTTAATAGTGTACGTGTAAAAATACTTGCATGTTTTACTGGAAGTTACTCTGTTCTGCACCCTTTCTGGGTGCTCCTGCTGAGAAAGCATTGTAGAAATGGATGTCAACCAAGGGAGATTCATTCTTTCCATACGTTTTCTAATTTCAAAAAATGTACACCGTCAATATTTTTTCTTAATTGAACAGTTTGTTGAACAGACGGGTGCTTTAATTATGGTGGTCTAAATTTACACACATTGCAGTGGTATTTTGCTACATTAATTACCTTACTTGTCAAGAGTAACAGGTAATTACTACATCAACTCACCCTCCTGCCGTAGATGGAAACATAACTTTATTTGAACAGATACAACAAAGCGGAACGTAGCCATCCCACACTTGCAGCTTCCGCCAGGGATGGCGCTTTGCCGAGCCCTGGGTTGGCGATGAGCTGGGGAGAGATGGGCTCACCTTCTCACCTGCCCACAGAAGGCCCAGGCCTACAGCCTGCTGACTCCCTGAGCTTGTGGACCACAGAGAACCTTTGGGGATGACTGAATGCACTCACTCCTCTCCTTCTAACAGTTTCCCAGAGGATGTGCAACTTTCCTAAGGCTGCACAAAAAAAAATAAGGCTGTGTGCAGACCGGAAGTCAGCTCCACTTTTACCTCTTTGTGCTGTTTTTGTGAAGCGATGTGTATTTTAATTATTTTTCTTGCAATTATAGCAAACTCCTTTGGTGTAGTAAAATCTGAATATTCATTCACTTCCTCTTCGTCATCTGAACTTCTAACCAATGCTTTGGCTGCCTTACAAAGAGTATTTATCCTATATTCTGTGGAACTGCCAGGTACAACTCATGTCATTTGATTTCCTCTCTAGTGTACTAGTGTCAGCTTTTATGACAGGTTGTGTTAAAATTCTACTTTAACATGTTTTTTTTTTTTTTTTAAGGCGTGAACATTTGGGAGCATATAGTATGCCCTTTGCAAAATCATGTAGCATTAACTCGCCTGGTTGCCATGGTATAGAAAGAAAAGATTCTGTCAACTTTTAGGTGTGTGCTGAATATACTCAATAGCATAATTTGGGCATACTGTCTTAAAAGGCTTCGTCCTGTTATAGAACTACAAATGGTGGTTAACATACAATACTTACAAGTGGCTTTGCAGAGTCCTCCAAGGTGGAGAGGTTCAACTGATGAAGAGCTATAGGTAGAACCCACTTGTCTTCTTACACCTGGCAGGAGTGGGCAGAGTGTGGAAGCGGTGGGAGAAGTCTGGGTTCAGAGCCCCACCCCACAGGCACTGTGAGAGGTGGCCATGTGAGGTGTTTGGGGACTGTGAGCCAGAATCTCTTTCAGCTCTCAAACCCACTTCAATTTTTGATGTCTGAAATCCCTGCATGGGGACATCAGATCTGTCCTCTTAGCCTGTTCACATGCAATTGCAAGTCACTCTGGGATCTATAACTTGCTGTCTTACAGCTTCAGGGGATTTCCCCCCTTCTTTTCTGAATGGAAGGATAGCAAAGGATAATGCAATTGTAGAATTTCCTCAGTGAGTATCTACAGTGTGCCAACTGTATGACAGTCATGCTGCAGACAGCAGGCTGAGTGTGCTTGGCAGGGATGACCCAGGCCGCCACCTTGTATGTGGGGCTCAGCTTCTTGCTGAGGGAGTCGTAGATACATGTGTGAAGAAAGGAGAAGATGCCACACACCTTGGGGGGCCATGTGTTCTGGTCCAACAAGGATGCTTGGGAAGGCAGACTTGAGATTTCAGACCTAAGCTCAAGCGTGAGGTTCATGCCAGCAAGCCAGAGGTCTGGCCGTACTTGCCGGGTGAGACAAGGCAGTAGGCAGTACCTCAGGGTCTGCTGCCTGAGGAGTATGAAATCTGCCTGGCTCTGGACAGTGTCAGTGTTGGGAGCAGGGATAAAGGATGAGGATGTGGGGAAGAGGTTGAGGATGTCTGCAGAGCCCTGCGCCGTGACAGAGGGCTGGCCTAGAGTCTCAGGTGTCTCCTAAGGCAGCTATCTCATGAGAGAGGCTTAGATGCCAGCGCCTGAGGTCAGCTTGCACACCTTGGACCAGGATGCTTCTGAGACAGCTGGGTTGCAGGGATGTCCTTGTGTAGGCTGAAAGCTTGACACTTCCAAGCTGGTCCTTGAGGCTGGTATCTGACTCTGGCCATAGTAGCAGCAGCAACAGCAGCAGCACCTGACATGTGCTTGAAGTTTCAGTTATCATCACTGTAGCCATAGTGAATCAGAAGTGCTGTGGTTAGACCTCATGATTTTGTTGTCATGAGCCTGAATAAATAACTGTGTAGATATATGATTATATTTAGTATATATGTGAAGAACATGTACATATATATCATATATACACACACACATTGCATATGTATCTGTACATATCCCACTGGGACTGTGTTCAAATGTATAGACTTCCTAACTCATCTTCCAGAGTGCTGGGATTCCGAGTGTGTACCACTAGGCTTGGTTCCGAGTCACATTTTTAAAGCCATTATAAAAGGCAAAAGACTGGTTGTGTAAGGGCCTGGTATTTGTGCAAGTTCCTGTCTCAACCAGCAGTTCCAGGACAGAATCCTCCACATGATGTCTATGTCTTCCCGAGGGCCCGGCTCCCTCCCACTCAGTCACCTCTCATCTCAGGCCCTGCAGGTTGTTTCTCCCGTGAAGCCTTGTCTGACCCTTGTATTCAGGACGAATCCCTGTGTTAATCATCCCCATGTGCATCTGTTGGTGTTTCCTGAGAGGCTGGGCTTCCTGAGGGCAGAGACCTCATTTGTCTCGATTTCAAGCTCGATTTCATGTCAAACACAGTTTCTAGTGCATAGAAAGTATTGAGAAATAACCGTTCAAGGGATGAGCTCCTTCAGAGTGATCAGTCCTTCTGTTCAGCCGCTGCTGATGAGGGGGAGGGGTGCCAGCGGTGAGTCCTGAAAGGGAGAAGCACAGAACATTAAGATGTGACCACAAGGGGCAGAGATGAGCTTTGATTTAAGGTGGATTCTGATGAGAGTTGGGATGTGGTGTGACAGATCGTAGTCAGGATGTGCTAAGCCAGCTGCTGTGACAACCCACAGGTTTTGGTAGCCTGATGTAAGGATGAAGGTCCATGCTGTGCTGCCTTTTATTTATGCATATCTGCTGAACCTCCTCGGTCTCATACTTGGCACACACATTGTAGGGTTTCCATGGTCCCTGGGGAAAGAAATGGGGTCCAGCTGTTTTCCCATTAGAATTAGAAGCGGCATACTTTGCTTCTGCTCAAATCCCATTGTGCAAGCATCAGTCACGAGGCCCCATCAGAACTGCCTCAGAGAGTGGGCAGCATAAGCTACTTGTGTGGCCAAGGACGAAGATGGAATGGAATCAGTTACCATGCCATGATTTCACCACCACATGGCTTGGTTTTTAGCTACTGAGTTGTGGTCAGAACAAAGCACAGTGCCTCTCATTTTTGTAGCCTTCTCAGCAATAAATGCCCTTGACCAAGAAGAGAGGGACCCTGTGGCTATATTTAATTTTTGCATGCTGCAGGAGGATGTCTTTCATTGAGTCCCAGTAAGAGCTGATCCTCCTCCATGATCGGCAGGCCAGGTTGTCAATGAGGTGGTGTCAGCTGGCTATCCTTCCATGTCTAGGAAATGTCCCACGTGCATGGTGACTCCCTGACCCTGCCAGCTCAGGATCTGTGGGGGTATCCCTCACCCTGTTGGTGTGCTGCAGTTGGTACTACTTCTCTTCTGCTGGAGTTTGCAGCTCTCGGTGAGAGGAGACGCTTCTGAGCATGACCTGGCCCACTGCCACTCGTCATTGCTAGGGACTTGCCTAGTACCACTGTTACATCATAAGGAGAAACCTGAAATTGCTTTCAGATTTGAACCTTTTGTTGACTCATCTGTTTATATTTATCCAGAAAATGATTAGATAAATTTTTTTAAGTAGAAGAAATATGTCATATAGAATGATGCACTTTTTTTTTTTTTTTTTGAGATAGGGTCTTGCTATGCAGTTTGAGTTGGCCTTGTGCTCATTTTTGTAGACTCCAGGCTGATCTCCAATTTGGAGCAATCCTTTCATCTGAACCTCCTGAGTGCTGGGATTACAGGTGTGTACCACTAGGCCTCGGGTTCCAGGACTGGCACAAGTGGGTCTGGGGATTGAGTTTGGGACCTTGTGCTTGCCAGGTAGGTGCTTATGTTTCTGAGCTGTCTCCCCAGTCCTTAATAAGAAAAGGATATTGTTTACCCATTGCGGTGCTGATCATGGTCATACTCCGGATAGCAGCCGGGATTTTCATCTGGTTCCTCCTTTCTTCCCTCTCATTCTTACCACCAGGGACAGAGGCTCAGTGAGGAATGTGGCAGAGTGTGTGTGGGGGGGTGAGTGGGGATATGTGCAATTAAACTGGAGGCCAGAGAGGTCTGCAGAGCCCAGGTCAGGTCAGGTAGGGGCGCACCCATCCTCGGGAAGCTTTTGCTCTTGCAGGTCGTACATCCTTAGAGTACTCTGTGTGTATGTATGTGCGTGTGTGCGTGTGTGTGTGTGTGTGTGTGTGTTTGTGTGTGTGAAGAAAGACAATGATGAATGAGGACCACATTTATCACGTATCTCTGGCCTCGCGAGGAGCCTCTGTAGGAGAGGTCGAGTGGAAAGAGCCTGGTATCTTCTGCACCCTGACCCCAGAGCCCTCCTCCTCCCCACTCCTGCCCATACCTGGCCTGTCAGGTGCTCAGCATCCAGCCTCAAAGCAGGTAGCACATTTGGGACTAAAGAAATGCTTTGGAAATGCCAGGCTTTGTGATCAACACGTATTGGCTTTTAATGAGCAAACGGCATATTTCAAGCACATTTCAATAACTTGCTTGAAGTTAAAGACAAATTGTTGAGTGCCATCATGGAAAAAGAAGAAAGTATAACTTTGTACTGAGCAATTTACTTACAGCTATCATCTGCCAGCAATCCACCTCTTTAAACAAAATTATTTAATTTCTTTTAAAGGATTGAAGTAAAAAAATCTAATTTATGGAATCTCATTAAGATGACTTTTCAAAAGTAAGGTGGCTATTCATTTGCTTCAAGGAATGTTAATTGCATGCACAAGATGATGTCAAGACTGTACCTGGGGCAGGAGAGAGGACATAAATCTCTGCTGCGGGGCACCTCCAGGCTGAAGGAAAGGCAGTGTGGAACCGTTAATAAAGTAATACTTTTTAAAGACCACACAACTTTTTCAAATTATATAACTAGTATTTTAGAAATCACTTTGTTTTCGAAAGTCTGAAAGCAAAACATTCTAAGGAAAAAAAAAATCTAATCCAATTCCTACAGGATACTCTTATACTTCATTTATTTATTTGTTTTTTAGCAGTGCATAGTTTTACCCACTTGAGAATTACTGCAGATGAACTTTTTATGTCATGTTAAAAGAAGCGTATGCCCACGTCTCCATTTCCATCATCTTTCTTAATGGTTCCAAAATACTCTTTGGTCAGACTGGACGGTCATTTACTTGCTTTTGCTCTGTTTTGATTGACGTATTAGGTAAAACAGATTTATAAGATTTGTTCATTTCATAGCTGAAGTCATCTTGTACTCTTTCCTGCTATGATAAAACATAAATGGGAAACTAAGATTCTTTTACAAAATGATTTCCCTATGTATTGCTGAGCTTTGCCCCCTCTCCTCCATAAAACCCAAATCCTTGTTATGATAACTTTTACATTCTTGGGGGAATAATGGGGAATGTATTTGATATGTTTTTTCTGGCATATTCAGTCATTGGACACATAGCTCCTACCTTGAAATTGTTTAACAAAGAACATCCCTGAAATCCAAGAAAACTGTTTGGTTTTAATTTAGAGAGACTTCATGCCTGACTTTGAAACTTTTAAAGGATATCACTTTGGCTTCACGGCATTCGCTCTTCCACTGATATTTTAAAATTATGTATATTTATTTTGCTCCACTTTTTTTTTTAAACAAAGAAAAATCCCTAATACAAGCTCACCTTGAAGCTTTAAGGAAAGTTTTACCTATAATACCTCAACATAGGTACTTGACTTTAGCCACAGAAAGGCACTTCTGCTTTTCTTGCTTTTGCAAATACTATATTGATTCCTGCTCTTCCTGGCTAAGGGTGTGGTCGGTGCTGTGGGCCCGAAGGAGCCCTGTGAAATGTGCCAAAGATCAGGGGAGAATCAAGCCCTGGAATCAGAGCTAAACCTGCTGGATGCTGAGTCCCACCAGCGGTCATCTCTTGGAGTTCTGGCGAGTCAGAACTACCCCCCTTAACATCAGAAATGCATTCCTGGCAATAACATATTTTGAGGGAAAATGCTAACCAGAACCTATTTCCCTTTGTTTAACATAGGAAAAAAATTACAATGTATTATGTATGAATATGCTGAATCCCCATTTTTGTAAAGTAGCAGTTGGTAAATTATGATCTCTGGGCTTTGCTTGTTTTTGTAAGTACAGTTTTGTTGGAACACAACCACACCCATTTGTTTACACATCGTCCCCGAGTCCTTTCCTACGATAATGGCAGAGCTCAGCAGTTGTAATAGTGAACTTGTGACTGCAAACTTAATTATTCACTGTGTGTTCTTTTACAGAAAAGTTTGCCAATCCATTTTTTAAAAACATGATATGTAGTAAAATGCTTTATATATTAACACAAGGGATATAAAGATGTTCAAAACATTGGTTACTCAACAACTCATGCAGTCTCGGTATACAATTTTGTTTGAAATGTAGCTTTCCTTTTTAAAAATCCCCAAGAACATCTGAGTGACATCTCCTGTCACTGCCTTCTCAAAAACCTCTGCAGAACTTTCTGGCCTTCCTTCTACTGTGTGTTTTAACTTAGCCCTTTCCCCTCACAAATTTTGTTTAAAATGTTGCCTTAAATTTGGAGAAGATTATACATTTTTTTCTTTTATTAGAAGCAGTTAAATTTTTGTATTTGGAAAGAAACATTTTCTCTGCAGGTTGGAGATTAAAGGCCAGTGTGAAATGTCAGCTGGGCTCTCCTTTGGTGGCATCTCCTTGTCCTGCACCTTCTGCAGCCCCATCTTCTTGTCCATAAAGGGAGAACTGGACTTTTTCTCCCGGCTCTGTGATGACTAAGGAAGGGCATGACTGCTGCGTTCCAGGAAAACATTAGCTGTTGATTCTCTTTCCATTTCTCTTTCTTTAGCATAGTTGGAGGTTTTACTTATCACAACAAAATATCTTAAGTAATTTTTCAAAATTTAAAGTGTTTTTGCTTGCACTCAGTTTGTCCAGAGACTCAGGTCGAAGGCAGGGTGAAACGGGGCCTGTGTGTGCGGTGTTGGAGTCAGAGGTCCCGGGTGGGGGTGTGGCTCAGTAACAGAGCCCGTGGTCACCTGTGGAAGGAAGTTCCTGACTCTGCTTTCCAAACCAAACCAACCTCCCTGCAGGCGTTAGACTGGGAGATGTAACTCTGCAGTGTAGAGCTCTTGCCTACCACATGTGAGGCCTGGATTGAATCCCCGCTGATGCCACCGTGGGCGCCGCCACACACACATAAATCACATGCAAGCACACCCGAGGGCACGGGATGGAGGGCCGAGGGAGACAGAGATACTGGCAGCTGCAGCAAACATGCCTGGCTTAGACTTACCCCAGAGCGTGCTCACCCTTCAGGCACCACACACTTTTCTTTTTTTTGTGTAGTGCCAGGGATCAAACTCAGGACCTTGTGCTTGGCAGGCAAGCACTTATGCCACTGAGCTACCTCTCTGGCTTACTACACACTTTCCTGTATCATTGAGGATGGTGCTGTCTGCAGCTTTAACTGGTCTCTCAGGGACCGAGGCTTATCCCGTCCAATAGCTCCACAGGAGCTGAGTGGTCTCTGCTGGGATCCCAGGGCCTATGACCATGGAAGAGAGGGCCACAGCATAGCACAAGTGACATGGGAATCAGAAGGAAAGCGGTCTCCTCGCTTTGATCTATCCTACCACACCTTGGCCACCAGTACAGTTTGGTGTCCAGGATGAAGAAACGGATTTGATGACATTTACACTGGTGGCTTCAGACTGAGCATGTTTTCTTTGAGAATTATGCAAGGCAAATGCTAACCATGAAGACATGATCTGGTGATGCCGATTGCCTGTCCACAGTGGGAACCCGTGACGGTAGCTCTGTTTGGAGATTGTGACGCTGGTTTGGAACAGTTTATCTGGATACTTGTTTAAATACATCTTAGCCTGTAGTCTGAATCTGCTTGCCACATGCTGCGTACCATTTAGGCGTTGTGGTGTTCTCAAATTACAGCTCTATCTCAAGTAAGTTTAGAAATACGCACTTAGGAAATGTTGTTTGTAGTGACATTTTGATTCCCAGGGCGACCTATATGGTCTTGTATTTATCTTGCTATTTTCTGAAATCAGAAGTCATTTTTAGTGTGGAGTAGCTTTCTTTATCCAGGACCAGTTGGAATGTTTGTGGAAATGGTACCACTGTTATGTAATTCGAATTGCACAGTCTACAATGAACCCCATCAGGAGTGTTTCAATTTTTCAATACCTCTAATAGATCTAAGCCTACCTTTAAAAGAAGTTATTCATTTTAAATTATGATTATATGAATATTTTAGGGTTATAATCCTCATAAAATGAAGGACAAAATTCATCATACCAAAATAGAAATTTAATTTAAAATAGAACTTGCTTACAAGGTTTAATGGAATAGAAACAAGATATATGAAAGGATATTTAAACACTTTTTAAAAAACCCTCCACAGCACAGTTTTATAATCATTTTGAGAAAAAGACCACAACACTCTTTATTGATGATTGTGAAGATACTTGAGCCAGTTTAAGAACAATTTTGTAAGGTTGAAACAGTGCATGAAACCTAGCTTTTTGGTCACTATGTGGAGAAAAAAAAAAAAAAAAAAAAAAAACTAACTTAAAAATATGCGGTCAGATTCCTAAAATTGGTGATGTTTATTTTAGATGGAAACCATTCCTGACCACGTAGTGATCCAGAGGCCTTGCTCAATAATTAAGTTCCTCCATGGATGTGTGTAACTAAAGCAAGTCCCTTTTCCTTTACTCGAGATGGGTAGCTTCCCCTCCTGCCTGCCGCAGTGTCTTTGATGATAGTTGAGGCAGAGAATGAGTGGAGCTGACTGCATTTGTTTTCCAATCAGCCTCTCTTTATTCGTCCCTGTTGCTTCTTTGATACATTAAAGTTCAAATTTACTATTTATGAAACACGTTTTAATCAGTGACCATATCAGACAAATGGAAGCTAAACGCTGGTTAGTATGTTGGAAGTAAACACGAGGGCTCTCATTAATGTTGCTGTCTGAATAATTATTTGAGCATCAGGTCCTGAGCTGCAGTGAAAGCAAGCTGGCTCCTCGCTGGAAAGACAGGCTGACAGCCGCGTCTGGAGCACGGTCATTAGTGGGCCCGCCATCAATGTCATGTTATTGTGTCAAATTAGTTAGTGTCCCCTTAGCAGAGAAACCAGACCTACAAATTATGCTCCTTCAGTCCTGGAAACTGTGTTTGCAAAACCTGCGATCAAGTGTGAGCAAATTATTCACATGGCTCATAAATTAACTAGTTTACAGGCTTATAACATTTTACAAGTAGATAATAAAGGATGGAAAAGTTTCTCAATTGCTTTGTCCTGCTGTGAGGGCTGACTGGCCATCATGTCTTCAGGGAGCCCTCGGCCGAGAGCTTTTTTGTGAAGAGGAGCAACTTGGGGTATCAGAACGAATGGTTGTAGTCCCAGGCCTAAAAGGAAGCAAGCGTCCATCCATAGAAGGCCATATAATTAACTTTGTTATCTCATTACTCTGATAAATCTCTGACAATGGTCCTCTTTCTTGTGGTGCCAGTTATTCATTAATGAGTTCACCCATTAAGTTTGAATGATTACAGCCTCTACCAGTTGAATTATCTTTACAAATATTTTCATACTCTTAAAGCTGCTTTGTTGAAGAGGAATAAGGTCAACGCCTAACATCTTGTGAGAATGAAAATTCTCAAGCAGCGATCCATTTACAGCCTACGTAGACCCGACAATTGGTGCCTAGAAAACAGTCTGGTCAAACCTGGCCTGAATCCACCCTTCCTCGTCTAGACGAGATGCCCCTCAAGAGCACCCTCCCTGATCTCTGGCTGAGCGCTGCTTGATAGACAGCCCACAGAGTTTCCGGAGATGAGTGACTATTCAAATCACAAACCTCTCTACAGCACACATCTCCTTTTCAGTTTCGACTTTTCCGGTTGATTAGGCTAGAAAATACGTACATTCGTAGAACATTGCCTGCATTTACCATCAAAAAGAGGGCAAATCCCCTCCACTGCCCAGAGAGCTCGAGGTGTCTTCTGGTTCTCTAATTTTGGTTTCTCACACTAGAGAGAGGCCCTACGGGTCCATTGTCCTCTCAGGAACCTGTGCAGAGACCTGGCATGGGAAGCTGTGCTCTCCACAGCTACTCACGGAGCCTTTCTGAAGGTGCCTGAGAATGAGTTGACTAATCTGTCAGCAACTTCGACTTACTTGGAATTGCGTGTGATAACTATTCCGCTAATCACCCAAGCACTCCTTGCAAGTGTGCAGCCTCCGCACGCGCACTCTGTCTCGCACGTGTGCAGCTGCCTCCTGCCTCCGAGCGCAGCCGGCTGTGGGGTGCCTCCTGCACAAGTGAGGCTGCGTGCTCCAGGGGCAGGAGGAGCTGGGCTGTCTTCTCGGGCCTGTCCTGGGGGTCAGCTGCTCCTGCTGCGTTTAGAGAGGCCACAGGTCCAGGCCAAATTGGAGCTCTTCTCTCTAGTATTTCTCAGGGCGTGTGAGCATTATGTTCTGAGACTTTATCTTAAAAAATAAGGAATTATAAGCCAGGTACCATGGCAGATGCATATAATCCCTACACTCCGAGGCAGAGGAGGGAGATCGTATGTGAGATGCCAGCCCCAGCACCTTAGTGCAACCCTGTCTCCAAAAATGGGGAGGCGAGTACAGCTTGTGCCAAGGCACTGACTTCATGTCCCAGTAGTGGGTAGAAAATAAGACACTAAAGCACCAAACTTTTTAAAGTATATACCAGTTTCTTTACAGGGTGAAGTTCTTCGTCCTTCTAAGATAGCGTGCTCAGCCTCCAAGCCTAGGTCAAATCCAGCACCAGGAAGGAAGAGGCGCTTGGTTCACGGTGTGGGTCAGGCAGCCCAAGGCTCAGGGGCCAAGCTGCTCTGGAGGCCTCGTAGCCTGCTCTCGTAACCTCTCCTCCCTCTCTGCTTGCAGTGCTCCTCTGTGTGTTGCAGTCCTGTGCTGGTGTGCATGACCCCTGCCAGTGACCCCAGGCTTTTTATGGCTGTGAGACACGTTCGAAGTTTTCGGTAAGTTGCAACACGTCTGAGGTTAACGCTCCAGCTGTCTCTGCAGGACGTGCAGAGGTGGCCCCGGCTACCCCCAGGAGCCGGGCACCATCTCAGCCTCAGGCACTGACCTCGCAGCTAGTGGGCGCACGAGTGCTACACCCTTGACGGCAGCTGTATGGGTCTCAAGGGAAGGCTCTGTCACCTTGATCCTGTTTCTAGGAATCTGGCCTAAAGCAGGGTTGACAGTCTGCCTGCCAAGGGCCAGAGAGTAAGTGTGGCCACCCTCACGGGCCACGAGGTCTCATTGGAAACTGGTCCCCTCTGCCATCGTACTGCAGAAGTAGCCATGGGTAGTTTGTGCACGAAAGCATATCACTGAATCTCAGTAAACTTGGTTCACAGAAACTGGCAACGAGCCCTGTCCCATTCACAGGCTTCGGTTTTCTGCCCCAAATCCAATGCATCCCAGGCAGACCCAGGATCTGCGAACCTGACTGCTCGGGGGTTCTAGTCATTCTGACCTGGAGAAAAGAATCTGGGGGGGCAGAAATGAAAAAAGCACCTGGCTAGCCAGGGTGTGTTGTCTCACGCCTGTTATCCCAGCACTGTGGAGGCTGAGAGCAGGCTGGCAAGCTCGAGCCCAGCCTGGGCAGCTCAGCAACTTGGTGAGTCCCCGTCTCAAAAAATAAGAAAAGGGCTGTGGCTGTATTCCAGCGTGAAGGCCTTGGGTTCAGTCCCCAGTACTGCACAAAGGAAGGCGCCTGCCCTCCACTGCGGGCAGAGTACGCAGGCGAGGCAGAAGGCGGTGTGAGGTGTGAAGGGCCCGACACCGCGGAGGCCCCTTGCCCAAGCAGCTGGTGGCCTCGTACAGGCCCCGCATGTGCCCAGCCCCGTGCTGCCTTCTTCCCCTTTCTAATTGCATGGGCATGTGCAGCTCTGCGGGTGTGGGGCAAGCGTTCTCATTTCCTGCGTCATGTGGCTTGGCTGTCTGTCCCTCCTGCATCAGAGTTGATAGACAAGCTATTGAAATATCTTTTGAGGATGGAGGGAGGGGTGAGCTGGTGCGTGGTGGCAGGCTGAAGATCAAATGCCAATGCAGAGCGATTAAATTTCCTTTGATCATCAGAATCTAAAGGTGCTTTAAAATCTCCTACCTTTAATATAGGCTGTAATAAATACAATGCTTTGAGGGTCTATGAGAACATTTGAATTTCACAAGTCTTGCATGTCAAAACACAGAGACAGGCGAGCAAATGTGCTCCCTGGGCAAGCAGTACTAGTCAGCAAGCAAAGCCATATCCCAACAAATGCCTTTGGGAATAAAGGGGCAATCGGAATCCCAACTCACACATTTTGCAGTTGTTTTTTTTTTTTTTTTTCTTTTTGAAAATTGCAGTATTATTCTTACAGATGTTTTCATATCATTGTATCATCATCTCAAAATTATTTTGTAATGATAGACATAACTACATAGGCATAAGGGGTTATTTGTATAATCTCATTACACACATTTGAGGAGAGTAGTGTGTGGTTTTTGTGTTTCTGCTCTGCTTGCTGAAGTATGTTCCTTCATCCTCAAAGTCACATTCTGGCTGCTGCATCTCCAGCCATTGCCTCTAAATCCTAAAAGGAAGAGGTGAAGATGCAACAGACAAAAGGAGCAGCCTCCCAACTAAGACAGTCCCCTTTAAAGAGCTTTTTAAAAACTTTCTTGAGCTGGGGAGATAGCTCAGAGGCATAAGCACCTACCCGTGAAGCACAAAGTCCCAGATTTGATCTCTATATCCACATGTGCTGGCGCTAGAACTCTGGCCCTTTTTTGCCGTGCTGGCCCTGGAATCCCAGGTGAGTTTTGCTGTTCTGGCCCTGAACCTGGTATGGTAGCACATGCCTGCAATCTGAGTACTTGGGAGGTTGAGACAGGAGAATTACTAGGAGTTCGAGATCAGTCGGGGGGCTGCAAAAGTAGTATGCACAATGCTAGCCCAATGCATGGCGAGACCCTATCTCAAGAAAAAAAAAAAAAAAAAAAAAAAAAAAAAAAAAAAAAAGAAAGCCACTCTTGAGATTTTTTCTTACATCTCATTAGCCAAGCCTAACTCTCAGGTCATATGTGAAAATATCAAGTTTAAGAAATAATAACGTTCAATCACATATCCAATCATACATCACTGTATCTGTTAATCTGACCAACAGGATTGATGATAAAAATAGATAATACATCAACCATTGTTAATCAGCCATTCTTGCTTTGAAAGTCTGTAACACATGTATTGGTGCATGTTATGCTGTTTCTGATTTCTTCTCTTGTTTTTGTTTTTACTCTTCAAAATAAAATAAAATTATAATTTAAAAAATGCTATTTTCTGGGTTCTAGCACTGAGAAAGAAAGTTGTACTTATATAAATCATGGTATCTATGTTTTTACATGTTCAGTTTATATTTATTTTCATTGAATACCTGTCTTCTGTTGACTTGTACCTTGTTTGAATTTTATATGCTAGAATTTAAGCTTTTTTTTTTTTTTTTTTTTGGTATTTAGTGCAGAGCCTACAGGGTCTCACTACACAGACTGGACTCATAGTGATTCTCCTGTTTTTAGCCTTCCGGGCACTGGGATTATAGGCATGCACCACCATGCCGTGTCTCAGTTTGCCATCTCAGCATGCCCTGGGGATGGGGCCGGAGCTGGCACAGTACAAAGGGCATCAAACCCATGTCCCTGCGCCTGCCTAAGCAGGCGTTTGATTCTTAGTAGATACATATCTCAAGAAACATGTTGGATGATAGCATTCTTTACTGAAAGTGCCATAGCAAATCTGAGAAATTCGTTTCAAGAGAACCCCACACTGGTGTTCAAGCTCCTACGTGTAGAGACCTTTTCCTTCCTTGTGGGTGAGCCCTTGTCTTCATGACGGGGACAGGCAGACTCATCTTCAATGCTGACCTCCCAGCCTGTGCGGGTGGTACGGCTGATGGCCATGTGCTGTCCCTCTGTCCTTACCTGGACTGAGGCATGGGACATCACTTTCACCCTAGGCTCCTATGAGCACTAGTCCTATACTGAGGTCACCTGGGAGCAGGTAACAAATGAAACCGGCCCAGGCCAAGTGTTCTGGTCCCGATTGGCCAGTAGAGCGTTAGATGTGAGAATGTCCAGCAAGCAGAACACAGAGACGTGCCGATGCTCTCCACTATATCCCCCTCTGCAGCAGCCTGGGCAGGCTGTTCCTGAAACACAGGCTGCTTGGTATGTGCGCAGAAGCTGACTGATTGCCTGCTGCAGATGCGCCGGTGGCCTGGTTAATGCTGTCTTCTTTGAAGTTCAGTTGGCCTAGATTCACAGGGCACCTTTTTCCGCTTGGGCTCAGCAACCCTCAGTGACTTGGTGAATTACTTAACGTTCCTGGGAAGTGGGGGTAGAAATGAGGCCACGATAGCTGGGCACGGTAGCGCACGTGGAATCTTGGTAGTCTGGGAGGCTGAGGCAGGAGGGTGGAAAGCTGGAGCCCAGTCCGGGCAACTTAAGGGGCCCTGTTTCAAAAGGCAGAGGGGAAAGGCCTTGACTGCAGACTCTAGTGGAGAAAGGAGAAAGTAAGAAAGAAAGAAAGAAAGAAAGAAAGAAAGAAAGAAAGAAAGAAAGAAAGAAAGAAAGAAAGAAAGAAAGTCAGTTCATTAAGGAGTGTTCTTGCAAGAACATTATTTTCTCCATTATTTGAGATAATGGAGGTGGAGCATTCTGTGTAGGGTGTAGATCAGGGGGTGTGGATCTGATTGACAGTGTTGTTTTAGAAAAATGAGCACAGGGTCCTGGGAGCTGCATCGTCAGATCTTGAACTTTCTCATTGTCTTCACTTCAAGGCAGACTCCTGTTGATTTTATTTTATTTATTTACATTTGTCGCTGTTTGAGATGGGCTCAAGCCGGCCTTCAACTCTCTGTGATCCTCCTGCCTCAGCTTCCCAAGTGCTGCAATTATGGGTGTGTCCTTGGCTTATTCTTGATTTATTTGTTCATGTTCCAAATAAATATTAAGTTAGTTTTAAAACGTAGATGTACAAACGTGGGCAGTGAGAGGTTGGTTAGCTTGTCTTCCGCATGTTCCCTTGTTGACTGTGGAAGGCGCCTGCTGCAAAGGCCTCCTACTTGGAGCCTGTGCTCCATCCTAGCACTTGGGAAATTCTGGGTGTATGGTGGTGCCCTGTTTTTAAGCCACCTAGTTGGGATATATTTTGGCCTTAAGTCAGTCAGAACTGGTTTCATATTCTGCTTTGCAACAGAGGGTATCTAAAATTTCTATGCATTTCCTTTAACTTTAAAAAAAAATGTATGCTTCATCTGTCTGTTCTGAAATGCATATACTTCTGACAGAAAGCGCAAGGTTCTATAGACTGACAGGAGTTTGACACAAATATCTTTCATTGTTAGCACTAATTTCTTTCACCTGCTTAAGAAGGTGATCTGTTGTTTTTGCTATATTGTTCCATCCTGTCTGTGGGTGACATGAGTTGTGCATTGTGATTTTGTTACATAAAAGCTGAAGCAAAAGAGGGACCCTTCAGCCTATCTTTGTGCTGTATCACATATTTTTTGATGGGAAAGGATGAAACATACCAAATCTCCTACTCTTGTTTACTTGACCTCTAACTAGGGTTATCTATGAGATTAAACTTGCCATTTATTTTATTAATGTATTGTTTATGCTCTTTCAACATGTGAAATAAAAGGACTTGATTAAAATACAATTTAAGGCCTCAGATTTGGTTGTAGATAGCCTTTTTAGGAAAGAAAAATATAAAATCCAGTGATTTTTAGTCAGAGTAAGTGAACAAGTTGAGAAATACTTTTGTTACACTCCTAACAGCCTGCTGAATAGCTGACACTCAGCTTTAATCTCTGAAAATATATAACACTCCTGTCTCTAAATATTGCAAAAAACTAAAATAATAATTCCCAAAAGGAGCAGCAGATCCATGTAATCCGAGACCTACTGGGAGCTGTGTGCCTGGGATCCATGACAGCCAGGACCAGCCCCTCTCTGCCCTCTTCCCAGCACCCTGGTGCCTGCGAATCCCAGGAAGGCAGGACGCTGCCGGGGTGTTTTCTGTGACACTGTCAGATGCTGCTGTGTTGGCGAACTCAGGTGCGGCCACTCCCTGTGCCGCCAGACTCTGGGTAAGGTGTGTGTCATAGAATCTTTCTTCATCAAGCTGCCCACTAGCTCTGTGCCCCAGCTGATTGATACTGAGAGGCTGGGCCTGCACACTGCCTGTATCTGCTCCTCTGGGTCATCAGCCGTCATCTGAACTTTCATCCCCCTTTCGGCATATTTCTGAATGTGACAGTGTCCTTGGCACTCAGCTTGGAGGATACATTGTACTTCTCTGGGTTTGTCTTGATGCAGTCTAATGTTGTGGTTTTATGATGCCATGGGTCTTCCTCCTTGGCAAATAAAGGACAGGTGGATGTTGAATTTTCTGAACTCATGTAGAAGCTCTCCTGACAAATTCAGATCAGTACTAGTCAAGAGAAACTCTCCTGTTTGTGGAAAATCTACCCTGTAAGTTTCCTTTACTGAGAATTTACTCTGTGCCAGACATGATTCTCAGTACCAGATAGTTATTAGCTCCAAAGAGCCTTATGAGATCATTATGGGTGTAAAAGTTCGCTTCACAGATGGGCAAACTGAGGCTCAGTGAGGTGAGAGGACGTGCCCAGGATTCTCCACCATGAGGAGCGGGACTGGAGCATGAAGGTGGGAGCGGAGCCCCTGTCTGCGGCTCCTAATGCTCTGGAGCCCAGCCTCCTTGGTGAGACCCTGTGATAGACACACTGAGGCCTCCGGTTTTCCTGGCTACTTGTTTGCCAGGACTATTTGGAGTTAGGCAAGTGCCCCACTTTCACACAGAGACTGCAGAGTGCTGGGCTGGAGGGACTCAGGGCCACCTTAGAGGTTCCACTTCATCTTGTGGAACTTTCTCTAATTCTTGCTCATACAAGAGCTATGGGAATTAGAAAGATGTCCCAATGTGGTTCAGAAAAATGCTGCCTCCTTAATGGGCTTCCTTCTACCGCCAGGTGGATGTGCCTGTCCTCCTGTTTCCCATATGTCTGTGAGTCATTTCTCTCTTGTATATTATTCTAATTAATCTCATCACTGTGGCTCCCATTTTATTTTGTATTAACCCCTGAGTGCCTCAGAATTGGTCTGATTTGCTCAGTCAACTGTGTGAAAATTTGGCACTTAAGAAACTCTGTTTCTTAAGAACTGCTCCAAGACTAGGGTGTTTTCTTAACAAACTGGGTCAAAATGTCCTTTGATGCTTAGGAACTTTTACCTGGAAGACTTTTTATTTACTATGGTGAGAACTCGGGTACTTGGGTAACACTGGCTAACATGGAAGAGATCTTTAGTTGGTTGGTAGAATTACATATCCATAAGCTATATGTCAAGAATTGATGTTTGAATTATAGTAAAGTAGTACTCTTAAAATTAATGTATAAAAGCCAGTTGTAGGAGGCCAAATATAAGCAGTTGTTTTTTAAATGGTTAAATTGTCCATATCTCCCTTAATTACTTTGTGTATTGCTGTGACAAAACACCAGGCCCTGGAAGTGTAAAGAGGAGGAGAGGTTTCAGTCCCTAGTTGGCTGGCTCCAAGGCAGGGTGCCTTGGCAGTGGGCAGAGAGGTGGGAGAGGACCCCTTCCAGGCCATATTCCAGTGGCCCCCTCTCTGAGCGTCGCTCTCAGCTACAAACTCATTAGGGAACCAGTCCACTGGTGAATATCACACCACATTATCCAGTCACCTCCCCCAAGCCTCCCTTGGGAGCATGTCAGGGCCTGGTGCGATGTCTAGATGTAAACCGTGACATCCTTCGAAACTCAGAGAGCAGACTACTTTGAGAGCATGTATGCCCCAAAGCACTGAGCCTGTCATCCACTGGGTACCTAGTTATGCCTGAGAGATTGCAGTTGGGCTACAGGAGAACTCAATCTGCTCATGATGTTAAAAACTCAAAGGGTAAAATGAGCTTCGAGAACATCTGGGTCGAGAGCTTCAGACTGTGCCATTCATGCTTGATCCAATCTCTTGGGCAGCATGTGCTGTGTATTGGACTCATTCTTGGAGGCATTGCCATGGTTGTGGCCTAAGAACCATTTCTGAATCTGTTTTTTGAGCCATCCCAGTAGGAAGAAGTTCTAGCAATGGTCACAGAAATTGAGTCCTCTTTTCATTTCTTTTCTGGGGTCAGGGTGTTTGTTTTTGAAATACCTCTTGTGTGGAGCTGGACTGGATGGGGGATGTGTGATGGTCCTCATGGCCTGGCACAGGTGCTGGGCCTGTCAGCACAGCTGTGGGTCGCATCTGCCCTGCAATAAGCAACGGAAAGCGGGTGGAAGAGTGTTGGTATCAGGAAGTCAGACTGTTTCTAGACATGACTGCAAGGCGCTGCATGTGATGCACCACACATATGTAAAATATGAGGTTGGAAGAGGTTTTAAATATGCCTGCATGTTATCGATAGGCTGTTTCTATTGATAATGTTACTGTCTGCTGAATACTTGGGCCCCTGTAGTTACTTTCCAGGAACATCACCCTACCTCTGACTACCGGGGTTCACTGCTATCTGCCTTCTTCCTCGTCCTTCTGTCTGCTCAGCCCTTTGCCACCTGTCGCCGAAGTCCTAGGCACAGCACTTCATTTCACTGCCCCTAACAAACACAAGGTGGGCAGAAAGTTCAGTCTTCCTGTGGTTCTGGAGAAACTAGAGAGGCCTGCTGGACTGTATCTGTGTAGCTGGAGAGAGGCTTGCTGTAGATTGAAGGTCATACAGCAGCAGTGGGAGCATCCAGGACCCAAGAGAATGTCCTGTTGGTGAACTGTCTTTTGTCTGGAATTAAACCTGCATGGGGCTGGCAAGATGGCTCAGCAGTCTAAAGCACCTGCTTAGGCAAGCTTAGGCAACTGCAGGGACCACAGTTCGATCACTGGCACCACATGCTGCGCCAGCCCAAACCCCAGATCATAATATATATAAAAGATATCTATATCTATATCTATGATAAATAAATAAACCCTGCATTTGGATTTTGATTTGAATTACTCAAGGATATTAACTTGTAAACTATTGTAGCCCAGTAAAATGTGTATGTCTCTTAGGGCAGATGTATGAGGCAGATGATAGGAATAAGAAGATGCTATTAAAGATTTGGGCACAGATGAGCTACATCTTCTATGAGTGTGTAATAAACTAGTGGGTGAAGAATCTATGGGAGAATTTCTGCATTAAAATGCAGAGTTCTATCACATTCCAAATATTTTTTAAAAGATTGGGTGTTGTCTGTGTGTCCATTAGTGGATATGCCCCAATATTCTGTACTTTGGTTTTCTCATCTGATATCTGAGGATAAAGATACTGCAGGGTTATGGGTCAGGTGGGTGTAAGCACCTTGAGCTGTGTGGAACGCTGACTGGGGTGCTGGAAGCTCCTGTGTCTGCTATAAGAATTCTTCCTTATTATCAGAGTGCGTCTGTAATTTTTAACTCACTGATTGTCAAAGGCTTAATAATTAATATAGTTATGTCCATTTCACTAATGGATTTTAAAAATGTTTTTTCCATATGCCCTGGATGGAATATATTTTTCTGTTTCCACATGTTACTTATAAAAATTGAGGGTATTAAAGATGGTGAGATTTAAGAAAGAACTTTAACTCCACATGCTTTTAATGGTTCCCTGAATTAATAATTTTCATGTCCATCATATTTTCTCCTTGGCCCACAATTCAGCCCATATTTGGATCTTGGCAAAAGAGGACCTGGTTAATTAGGCAGTCTGTTAACTCTGATTACTAAGTTATAACAGATCAGTGTAGAAGCATTGCTGTTCAATTTGGATTAAAAGGCTCTTCATTTTATCAAAACAAATTTACAATTGTGGATAAGTATGTTAAAATGCATTACGTTAAAGTGATGCATTTCACAAGGAAAATTTTAAAAGGATAAAGAATTATTTTCTCCTACCAAGTTATTTTTTTTTATTATGTCATTCATCATATTATCTTTCATTCAGAATATACTTAAAAGCTTGGAATTTTCAGGCTTGAAAATTATAGCTAATTTAATTCCTCTATTATACAAATATGATGGATGCCTTGCATTTTTATTTAAGCATAATTTAGTGTAGTGGCACATGGTTATATTCCAATTCTGACCACAGTGGCCTCTGATATCGGAGTCACTTGCAGAAATGAATCTTGCCGGTGGTGGGGGAGTCAGTGGGTTACATTAAGGCTGGCTCTCTTTCACAGCTGAAGGCACTGATGGTTATTAAATACCAGTGGACCTCTGCAGTCCCTTCTCTTTCTTGTTTAATGGTTTGTCATCCTTTAAGGTAAGGGCAGCTGGGGTATCTAAAGCCTGCTTCCTTCATCCCTCTCCATTTCTGCCTCGCTTCGGTCCTTTCCTACCGCATGACACATTGCAGAAGATGAGCACAAAAGTCAACGCAAGGGTAATTTTCCAGGTTCAGTGTGTTAATTACCCCTCAGGATTCTTTCTGGTACCAATAACCTTCAAAGTGTCACAGCTCAGCTCTCCCTCCATCACATGCATGTACCCACTAGCAAACTTGTGCACAGATTCATGTACAGATGTGTACATGTGCATATACATAGGGTAACCGGAGCTTCAGAGGTGTTTAATAAGGCTTAGTGGAAGACTGATTGGTGGAAAGACTTAAACCCCAGTAACCCCACACTGAGGTGCATAATCTGCTCTTACAGCTATCCCACCACTGCCACCAGGATTCTATCCATTATGACACTGGGGTGTGTGGAGTAGATGAAGTCCGAACATTTATCTTTTCTGTAAGATTACCAAAGTCTGGCTTTTATGAAGTGCAAGTTTTGCTTCTATGAGAAATCAAAGAGAAAATGTTCTGCACATCCACCGAACTCAGTCAGTATCTTGTTGAGTGCTGGTATTGGCAAGACTGTAGGCCAGAAATAGTAAACTTTGGTTGTTTAGTCTTAGTGGTCACAGCTAGTTCCCCCAAATTGGCTTTTCTAAACCTAGGAGGCTATTCTGTTATCAAAAGCATTTGAAAAAATATGCTTAACTCAGAATAGAAGTCAGGGTTTTATGAATTTAATCATTCTCTCTTAATTAAAAACATTTAGTGGTAATCATAGATGACTCTCATTTTGGCAGAGTTTATGGCTCAGTGTTCAAAGATAAAGTGAAGCTTGGGGGCTCTAATTTAGCAAATCTGAATGACAGTCAGCTTGATACTTTAGTTTCCTGCTACCTTTTTGCTTTTCCTAAATAAAGAACCAAATAAGTAATTTTGAAAAGCTCAGACCATGTAGGAGTATATTAATTCTCATAGTCATTTTCAAAGAGGTAGTTTGACATAGAAATGTTGGCTAGGACACTTATATATGAAGTCAAACTTTCACTCCATTAAAATACTAATCTCCCTCCATCGGTCTCCGCCATGTCTCTGTCTGTCTGTCTGTCTGTGTCTCTCTTTCTGTCTCACTCTCTCGCTGAAGACTGAAGTCAGGCCATCACCCATGATAAACAAGTGATCTTCCAATGAACTAACCCTCAGCCCCCAATTTTTATTATTTTAAAAATGAGGCATTAGGTACCTAAATAATGCAACGTGCACACTGCACATGTATGCCCTGTTAGCAAGGTAAGAAGACACCCTTTGCAGTAACTACTGAAGCAATGATATAGGTGAAATGTGGTTGGATTTTCAAGCACCCTTTCAGACTGAAAATCCTTCCACCACCTCAGTGGTCCCTAAGAAATCTCAGTGCAATGTGGCAAAACTTTCTGGATTAAGTGTTTCCTTAATGAATAGGTCTGTGGATAGAAGCAAACGGACTTGGTGGAGGGTTGGATACTGTTACTGTGTGATTTTATTAATTGAATTTATTTCTTTAAAATGACCTTGGCTAAAAACAACCATCTCTTCTGTGGTCATGGTGAACAGATGTTTACCGTAATTCTTTGCTCAGTGAAAAAACCCAGCTCTTCCACCCAACAAAAACAGCCACGTTTGCTTGGCTAAATCAAAACGTTGGCGCTTAGGTCTTACTTTATATATCATGGCTCCAGTCACACAACCTTTCCAAGTGTGAGGCTTAGATCACCAACCCCAACATCTGTGGGAGAGGCTCGCTCACAGTGATCTATTATGTGAGTGCTTAATTCTTACACTGTTTTTGGCGGTCACCTTCCCTCATTGAAACCAATATTCCATATGCAAGACTCACTTTGTTTTTCTTGCCTAGGCACGCTAGCCCCTCCTCCACTTTTAAAGCTTTCTCCTAGGCCCCTGGCTGGATTTGCATCACAGACACTCCTCAGTTTGCCCTTTCCACCAGAGTCTAGTTTTCTTGGAGATAAAGGGAACCTCCTTTTCTCCTAGTTTGTGTTTGAAAACAACCTTTGCTTACTGCGAATAGGGTTTCCTAAGTGTCTCACTCCTGCTCGTTGCCAGTCATTCTTTTTTTATGGGCTGCAAGTGGTCAAGGGCTTGCAGAGTGCCCCTGTGCATGCTCACACCCGGGGTTCCATGGGCTGTGGAGGAGCAGCTCCCCTGTGTGGGCTGCGCGGAGCTTCCATGCTGCAGAATGCTGTTTGCTGGACAACTGGACTCAGAGGAAGTACAACAGCACAACTCTGCTTTTCTTGGGAAGCTCCTCCCTTTGGAATGGAGAACTCTGGGTGGCTCTTCTTATTTTGTTTTGATTGCCAAAATAAGCAAGGATCTTGCATAACACCAGTGTAGGAAAAAAAGAAGTAATTTTAAGGGAAACATATGTTCATATTGAGCAAAAAGGAGTTAGACCTGGACACAAAGCAAAACCGTCTTTTTTATGGAGGTACAAAAGCAGGCTTTTATCATTTTGGTATATTTTATAAAATAAAATGTCTTTTATTTGATCTAGTCATGAATAAATCTTGAAGCTGGAAATGAAGACACAGGGGAGTCAATTGATGTATGTGCTGTAAGAGACATCAGGTCTTACATTGGCTAAATTGTTTTCTTATGGTATTAGCACAGAGTGACATCCTAGGAGATCCACTGGTGTGAGATGGCTGCACTTACCTGAAAGCAAAGCTGAAGGTGCCTAAAGACCATTTTGGTCTGACTATAGGAGAGTGAAAGAGAGATCTGAGTGTTCCAGTGAGCCAAAGGTGTCTACTTTAGCTATTTAGTTGATGGGTTGCCATATTATTTGTCCTTTTAACTAATCTCAAATAATGTCTGTTGATAGAAACAGAGCAGACACTTCAGTGTTTCAGCTTGTTTGTGGGTGTCAGGTTTTGAATATGGAGCTAATTTCCAAAAAGAAAAAAAGGATAGAGAAAAAAAGATCTAGAAAAAAATTCCTTAAATTAAGATTTCTCATTCACCCAAGGTATGAAAATTTCTGAGCTGGGAATGGAGAATCCAGAAACCTTCTTCTTTCCTTATTATCAGTTAAACACTTGGATCCTTAAAATGTTAAGGATCCAAGGAGACGAGACCCCTGGGCATTCTGGGTACTAGCAGTGTCTGCTGTCACAGGGAGAAAGGTCTAAAGGGGCTCTATAGACACTTGGGAGCAAGGGCCAGAGTGTGGTGTGGTGTGTGTGTGTATGTGTGTGTGTGTGTGTGTGTGTGTGTGTGTTTCAGAGCAGAGAGAGCCTGGACTATTTTTGTTTGTGTAGTTCTTTCTTGCATGTAAAAAGCAGGCAGAGCTATTAAAAAGCTTAGCTCTTTAAGAGTCCTGCTTCCTTTGAATTTCAACTCTAGTCTATTCCATAAAGGTGGTGGAGGGATCCAGGCTTGCACTTAGTATATTTGATTAAATAATTGAATTAACATAAGCAGACTTTCCTCATGGAACAGTAACCACACCCACTCCCAAAAAGGAAAACAAGCCCACTAAAGTGTGAGCTCACCTGTAGATCTGGCTATTTTAGTTTTCCATCATTTTCCTTCAGAGGCTTCAACAGGCATTGTCAGTAATATCTGAGTGATTTCGTAGTCTACATCATTACTAAACAGCATGCACATAATACAGGTGCACAAGAAAAGGAATCTTGAGTTGAATTTCCTTTTAATTCTTAATATGGACTACAATCGAATTGTTTTTTCCTTTGGATTAGGGAAACTATACATAGTGTCAGATGCCATCTCTGTATTAGTAGGAAGTAGGAGGGCCTTTAGGTAAGTGTCAGAGCAAAGCTGGAAATCCCAGAAGGCTTGTTTAGAAATTACAGGGGCTGGGGAGATAGCACAGCAGCGTAAGTACCTGCCTGCCAAGTGCAATGTTTTGAGTCGATTCCTGGTATATATATTGTGCCTATTTATCAAACCCTTGCTGTGAGATAGCTACTATTATAAAGCACAGTGCTGTGCTTTTGGTTCCTTCAAAGTACACAGAGCAGCAACACCACCTTCACCAAACAGATTAGACATTGGGCCTGTGAGATGTTCACTGCATTGGACAGCTTGAGGTTACATTAAAGGTACGTGAAACTGAACACGGGTGGTTTGGCATTTCATTAGCAGTGATGCCCCCGGGCTCTCTTCCTCGTTCTGGCATTGCGCACAGCGATACATTATCCTTGAGGGGAGTAGAACCTGAACTGTTTCTACGACTTTCTGTAGTCTATAGTATTTCACAGATAAAAAATAAAGTTGAATGTGTGCTTCAGACTTGGACCAAGGTCTGTTTGTATTTAGAGTTCAGATTTTTTGCGTGCTGAAGAGTCCTTGAGCAACAATGGTGAGCTTTGTTTCCTTATCTTTCCAGACAGCTTCAGTCTGGTACTGTCACAGGGTCCTCTCCTAAGTCCTTTGTTGTGTTAGGAATCAAGATTCCTCCATAGTTTTCTCACTTTACCCTCCCTACTGCGGTCCTGCCACCACCTCTAGTTAGCCCCCTCTTGCCTCGATGGGTGCAGTGATACTCATTTATCTTGTTACTAAAGTCCCGTATAGAGGCTTTATAGAGAAGAGAGGTATTCTGATGATTCTGGTGAGCTTCCCAGTAACTAGCATTCCTAGACATCTGGAAGGGAGTGTGGTAAGAATAAGCCAAAGATGTAGTGGCTTGTAGCCTGGAAATATACTAAGTCATGACAAACTTACATTCACAAGGCTAGTAATTTGTGTAACATAAAAACCACTACCTTGAAATTTAGAAGCTCTGTTTTAAAGCTTGTCTTATGCTAGCTTATTGTGTGCTCTAAATTTCTCGACTTAAAAAATGAGAAGATACACATTTTGCCCAAAGCTTCCTTGAATTAAAAAAACATTGCCACATTCTAGAAAATATAACTGGAATCTTGTGTCTTCATTGAATACAAATGATTATTTCATAAGTTGTTCTGTCTTATGACTGGAGAAATCAAGG